>JAQIXV010000048.1:0-142470 GCA_034700625.1 Tectocepheus velatus
AATAAGTTATGAATTAATTATAAAATGATTACAAAATATACCTCTGATTAGGATTTTAATTGAATTAAATCCAATTTGAGTTAAGACTTAAGAAATCGTAAGCTTTTAAGACATGAAATCACTTAAAAAACGAGTCTTTTTAGAGATAAACAAAAATGTGATTCAAATGTTTGAAACGAAACGAAATGACATCTTTTGGTAGACTTTGTTATCAATGAAATAAAATCAGTATTTTTAGTCACAGATGTCATCACAATATTGATTGTAAATTGTGTTTTTCTAAGAATTGATCTTGGTTAGATCATTGTCTTATTGCAAATAAGCTATTGATTCACATTATTTACAATTAATTTTAATAAAATAATAATTTTTATAACAAAACTCTTATTTATTTTATTTAATATTTATTGAACTTTGTTTGCATTCTTCTGAACCTTAAGTTTCTTCAATTTGAAAGATTTGGGGAAAAGACTCTTATCGAGCACTGAATCGGTGCCGAAATACTTTTTGTATATATTAATCACTTCTCTCTTGTCATCGATTTCTGTATAATTCAAATATAAATGTATTTAATGACATTCAAGTGTTTGACTAAACATTACCCCAATAAATGACATAATGAATGATAAAAGTGATGCCAAAAGACGTCAAATAAATGAGGACTAAATACGGTGTAAGAAATCCGAGGTCAAGAACCCAGTCCCTCTCCTCTTCTTCTTCAGGTTCACCGGTTGTCGAAGTATTTTCTGGTCTAAGAGTTGAGGATATGTTGTGTCCAGTAGTCGACAGTTCGCTTGATATTTGACTGACTATTGGATTGGGTTTAGGACTCTGTGTGGAAGTGTTGTCGGCGAACAAACTCTGAAACCAACCGCTCCTCACATTAGGCTTCACTCGATTGCAGTGAAAGAAGTCTCGAATTAAGATATCCTGAGAAAACTCAAAATTAATTTCCAAGTGATTTCAAAATTGTTAGACATTTACCACTCTTTTTGCTGAAATACTCGGTTTACCATCGATTTGGTGGACAGACATCTCATAACTAATTAAAGAATTATTTAACTTTCGACAGAAACTAAAGAGAGTTCCATTCATTTCAAACAAATTCAAACAACTTTTGTCCAATGGGTTTGAGTTCAACTGCAGATCGATTGTCTGCCAATTAGAGAGATGTCCGTCCCTTTCAATATATCGAACAGAATAGGGATGAAAGACATCGATGTCTGAGTTGTTACTCATTATAAACATTCGGTTTTCATTGAAATAACTGAAGGCTTGAATTTGATGTTCACTTGAGTCTGACTTTTGATTCAACACATCTTTTGGCCAAAACTTTTTTAATTCTGAGCCAAAACTGAAGACCCCTTTTGTGTTTAGTCCCCAATCAGAGGGTAATTCAGAGATTGTTTCGATTCTGAACAACAGAAACGGTTTCTTCAGATACCGATACGTAACAAAACCTAATCTCTTGTCTTCGGCTAAGAGTCCGATAGCTATGACTAAATTCATTGACTTTCTGTTGGATTCGCTGTTTATTACATTCGATGGCAATGTTGTGACCGAAGACACGAACAGAACTGATTCGAAGTCACCTTTAATTTAAAAATCATTGAAACGGAATCAAATGAAAAGTCTGTTTCTACTGACCATTGAATAAAACCTTTACTGATATTTCGCTTTCGATAAACTGATTGTTTGTCTGTTCGTAAACCCAATACTTTTTGTCATTAGAGGCGATCACAACATAGTCTCCAATCGTAAGTATATTATCAATGAGAGGACTGATAGTCAGACAGAAGGGGTCACCGATTGCCGATCTAATTGATAGACTTAAAAGATATACAAATAAAATCATTTTTATATTAATTGAATTCAAAGACAATTCATTTGATTAATGAAATTTTCAAATGACTTAGAAATAATGCAAAGTTTAATGAGCGAGATCACTTCACCAATATTTAATAAAATTTTGTGTTTGAGTTGAGACTTAACTGAGTTTGGCTAATGTCCAGCACAGGTGTCTAATTCTAATTACTTTTAAAACAATTTAAAAATCAATACTTTCCTCAAGACTTTGATTTAAAATTACAGTTCGTAAGAAAAAACATAAAAACTAAGAATTCCTAAGAATTCTGATGTCTTTTGTCGTAAAATTGAAATTTTTTTATTATTAAATAATCGATAAATAATTAGATTTCCTTTAAATGAATAAATAAATGTTTTATTGCCATTAAATACAAATAGTTATTAAAATACAAATCCATTATTTTGTAGAAATCAATACAAAAATCCCTAATAAATACTGAAATGATTTTATATTAAATGATTGATTTGTTTAATAATTGAATGAATAAAATAAATTATTTAATAAACGAATAATTTCTGATTAAACTGTAGTTTCATTGTATTTGATCTGAGAATAGGTAAGACTTAGTAAAAGGCATTAAATATTAAATAATATTATAAATAATTGATAGGAATATAAGTTAGCAGTAAATGAGTTATCGATTTCTTTACAAAAAGACTATTTGAAGAAAAAATAAGTTAAAAGATGTTATAAGTGGACAGATATGACAGCTTCTTGAAAGGTGATTCAGAGCAGGTCTTGTATGCCTGAGCGCAGTCCTCTTTGCCCAACCCCTTGATGGCGGCCACCAAATACTTTTCGCTGAAATTCAGTTTATTACCGAACGCGCGGACATATCCGGCACCACTCGGGAAAGCTTTAGCGCCATATCCACCCATTTCGCAGACAGCTCTGCACCGGCAGTCCTCTCCCTTTACATTAAGTGCTTCAAACGACTTCTCCGGAAGGGCTCGTATGGAATGGGAGACCATTTCGTAGTTCAAGTTTTTCAGTTCTCCCAAGTTTTCAGACACCGAACGGATCAGAAACGGACTCGAAATACCCAAAGTCGCCAAAAATGTGGGGAAGAGTCCACTCAAAACGATAAGAGCGGAAAACAAGAAGAATCCCAATTTAAAGGCTCCAAAAAGGCTCAGTTCTGCCAAAGCCTTAACCGGATCGGGGAATGCCTTCATCGCTCGACCCTTCATATCATTGATACGAGAAATCATATCAAAGACAGCCATCGCTTGTTGTAATGGGTTTTGTGGGTCTTCTTCTTCATAACTATCCAGAGTCGCACAGAACGACAAATTGATAGCAATCGCGACGAACAGCACAAAAAACAAAACTTTTACCATTTTTTCAGAAAATATTTGACTAAACTTTGGGTCGATTTCTGTTTTTCTAACTTTTGTTCTCAACTCAACTCTTTATCTCCGAAACAATTACTGACTGCCAGTCCTCTCAAACACTCCAACAAAAGACCAAAAATGTGTTTTCAAGAGAAAATGACTTCAAATTTATTTAAATACTGGGCTTTAGTCTAAAATCTCATCAAAAAGTTGTTTATCGCACTTCAATTGGTCGACACTTGGAGTGGAAGAAATAGGTTAACAGTACTGACCGCTTGTTATCATAGTTTTGCTGCAAAATAATTACTCCTTAAGGCTATGGCTAATAGAAGAGCGCTATCGCAAACACTTTCCCAATCCGTTCGAAGGCTTAAAAAATTAAAGCCAATCCTTCCCTCACAAGACGTGTAATGTTTGGGTCAATCACTTCCTGGTCAAGGCCTGAGTCGGATAAATACCTAAACAATGATTCGGAAGGGGATGTGTTAAAGGATTTTCTTTAGTTATCTCTTTTCCACTCAAAAATATTTGTGTCGAAAATATTGTCCAAAGAGTTGAACGATTAATAACTGATTTTATGGATGACTTGAATTTCTGAGGCATTCCTTCAAATATTTTCCCATTTTATTCATTTTTATTACGAATTCAGAGAAAATTTCAAACATTTTTTTATTGAATAGTTTGAGAAAATTTCAAATTTATTTTTTTATTGAATTATTTGACTGAAAATGCCTTAAATTTATTTGAGAGTCGAATAAAATATTTTCCAAAATGTTTTTAATAGACTTTCAAATAAAATGTAATTTATTTCAATAAATGCTGAATAAAAAAACCAAAAGTAAAACAAAATTCAAACCAATTTAGAAAATTGATTCAAAAAATAAATAAAATATAAAAACATTTCTTAGAATATTTGAAAACCAAAAATATTTTAAACGAAAGACTCATTAATTTAAGTCATAAAAAGATCTGAATATTTATCTAACAATCGATAGTTTACTCATCAGTGAAGTCATAACTTATTTTATTGGTTTAGAAGTGGAGCCCTAATCAAGATTTTAATCAAATTTGTGAACTTTTTTGTTGATTAATAATATTTGTCAGTTTTCTGAGCCTCTGGTCGACATCAAGTCTGACAGACTTCAACTTTTTGATAGCCGTCTCGTCGTTGTTCACATCATTCATGTCTTTAAAAGGACTGGCAATCGGCTCGAAGTCAGTAATGAATCTATAATTACCCAAACCTTCCAATTCAATGGCCTCTTCTCTCAACTTTTTAGTCGTCTTTTTAATTAAGTTGAGTAGAGATGAAGAAGAAGTGCGGATGTGTTTCAACTGTTGTGCCGACTGTTGCTGTAGTTCCCAATGGGGCGCAGTTGGCATAAGTGGCACTTTCATCAAACGGTAATTCCTTTCTGATGGGTAATACTCATCACCGATGTCTCTATGAATACAACAGTTATGACTTTCTTTTATATTAATACCACTTTTATGTGACTTATTAATAGGGATCGAGTGATGGGAACATCTCTTAAACATATGCCGACTCTTTGCAGCACTTGTTTGAACTTTTCGTTTTCTGCCGTCACTTATCGATGATGAAGATAATAGCGAAGAACTTGTCCGCGAAGTGTAGTCATCTTCATCTGAATACTTATGTTTATTATCTTTGAGCCGAGACTTGGAGTTATGGTTCGTCTCATTTGGTCTGCGATTCAAATAAGTGTTTCTATTTTGAGACATATTTTTGTTGTTTTTATTCTGAGCTATGATTGGAATCATTTGTTCAAAAGAGTCACTAATTCTCTTAATATTCTTCTCTATTGTTGACATTCTATTCAAGATATCAGTTGGCGGGGAGTCGTCAGTGACGGCACCCGTCTCTTGAGGTGTTTGTTCTTCAGCCATATCTCTGTCATTTAATGACTGTTCCGGTCGGTTGACCACAACAGTCGTGTGATTGTCATCTTTGGCATCAATTTTATTGTTTTGATTGTCAACCGTTTTGAACGCTTGATATACTCTTTGACTCATTTCGTAGACCTGTTTATCTATTGTATCGATTCTGGCCATACAGTCACTAGTATTCTGTTCTGTTGTCTCCAAACGCGATAACAAACGTATTTCATGTTTCTCTGTATCTAACTCTTGAAGTCTATTCTCAATTGTCTTCATTAGAGTCTGGAGTCGTTGTACTTCGCTCTGAAATCTTTGTGTTTCTTCAGCCAAACTACTGTCCATTCCTTGCAATCGTTTGTTGTGTTCTTTTCGTTGTCTTTCGATATCAGCCAATGTTTGTGACAAATCATCCCTCAATTCAGTCATTTGTTGTCCAAAATTTTTGCTATTATTGGAGAGATTCGACAATTCGGTTCTAATAGCTCTGAATTCTCTGCTATTTTCATCTTTAAAGTCCATAAATTTATTGTCCAAATCCCCGAAAACGGAATTGACTCTGGATTTGAGGTCACGATTCAGTTCATTCCTTAACTCTCTGATAGAGTCTAACGACTCATTCCTTACATCACTTCTAAGTAATTGCATTTCTTTTTCCAATCTATCGATATCTGAGGACTTGACAGTAGAGCCGACAGCAGTGATGCCAACACTGGACTCCATTTGACTCTTGGGTTTACTTAACATTTGCTTTAAATCCTGAATTTCCGTTTTTGTATCTCTGAGAGCACCGGTATTTCTGCTGACTCTGTCATCCAAGTCATTGATTTTTTTATTCAATTCTTTATTTATAGAATTCCTTCCTTTTGTTATTTCATCCCTTAATTCGTTTCTCAGAGAAGATATCTTTTGAGTCAAACTTTTGGTCATTTCTTCGAATTTATATTCGATTTGTTGTTCATTCGACTCTTCATTAACGTCATTATCGTTATCATTGTCTTCGTCATCAATTTTAAGCTCGAGATCTATTTCATCTTCATCTTCGTCGACCTCATCTGCACTACTGTCTGATTGATTTTCATCCCTTTCCTCCGAATCCTCTAATAATGTTTCGAGAGGTTTATTATGACTTTTGTTGTGCTCTTGTGTCGAATGATTCTGATTATCGTTAGACAATGGTTTGGGACTCAGCTCTTCGTAATTATCAGAATTATCATATTTTGATGGCATACCAGAGCCACCAGAGCCCAGACCAATATCCAAACTGCCAAACAAGTCATTGTAATTCTGATGGTATCCGTCAAACTCAGCGAAAGGGTCTTCGCTTTCATCTAATAAAAACTCATCAGAAATTTCATTATGTCTTACATTGTTTTCTGTGTCTTTACCACCGGAGCCAACACCAGAGCTAACACCAGAGCTCTGCTTAATATTCGATTTGCGTTTGACTTTACCATCGGATGATTGGTAATCATCTTCAGAACTGCTTTGCATTTTCTCTTTCATCGCTTGAGAACTATTGTCTGCACTTTTTGAAGACTCGGCTCCTGTTTTGTCGTCTATTCTATACTTGAATTCATTGTTTACAAGACTTTGTCCGCTGAGTTCAATTGTGTGGATCTCTTTAAACTGTTTTTTATCTTCAGTCCCGCCTTCAGTCACATCTAATGTCACTAAATCTTCCTCTACTTCATGTTCCGCGCCATTAGAGCTCAAGTCTTCCAGTGCTTCCTCCACTTCCAGTTCAAAGTCAACAGACTCTACCTCTTCATCACTAATATTATTGTTCTTAATGTTTGAGAAAGAGATGTCTTTTCTATCTCTAACTTTGCTCTCGAGTTGTGTACTCTTTTTCTCAGCCGAGTGTTGACTGTTTCCGTTGGCATCGCTTTTGAATCCAATATCTTCGTCAACAAAATGCAAATTTGCGATTGAAGTTAAGCCACTCATACTTAGTGTCGTTGACGAGCCTTTCGAGCCCTTAAGCCTCTGTTGCTCTGCCAGTGATCGATAGAAGGGATCGCACGGATGCTCCCAACTTGACTGCTCTGTCTCACAGTTGAAATAGTATAGTCTTCCGATTCGGTCTTCACTTTGTATTAGGAACAGCACATCCATAACAATACCAATTGAAAGCGAGAGGAAAAGAGGAGAGAAAACAGTGAATCACACGAAATGTTAGTCAAAGTTTGGATCTTTTTTTCACTAAAATCAATGCAAAAGCAATCGTTTGAATCGCTTTTAGGTCTTTCATCTCCAAAATAGCTATTTCTGGTCTGACATCAGCTCTACTCTAAAATCGAGTCAAATATATTTTTCAATTCAGAGCTCAAGACCTGAGATTTTATGTGATTTCTAACCCGTATTCTGTTCTGAAAAATATATTTCACTCCTTAACTGTCATCTCTATTATTGTATTCGGAAGTGATTTTTGGTTAAATTTAGAGTTCAATACTCACACAGCAATCCAAGGGAACGGTAACTTTTCGAGAAGTCCTTTCTTGGCAATCCATAATAAATCAGGCTCTTGTGCAGGATCAATTCCAATCTGTTTTGCGTATAGTGTTATATCTGTTCAGATCATATCAAAAATGATAATAAATACGAAAACATCAAAAGTTAGTGCAAAAGGAAATTGTATTTCAAATGATTTATTCGTTTGAGAATATCATAAGTTTAGAGCAAAAAACAGATACAATATTTTGTTTAATCTAATATTAGCTCATATTCTATATTCTGTGCTCTATTTATGTTTTTTCTTGCAAAACACTATCATTTATTAAATGTTAGAAATCAATATTTGAACTAAAATTCAACTAAAAATTACTGGAAATAAATTAAAACTTTAATCAAATTAAACAACAGAAAAGATAATCACATAATTAAGTTTGTGATAAATATTTTGTCAATTTTTGGGTCTAATTAAGTGATCAATTGATACCTTCTTGGGTGAGATCGTCGGCAGTAATTGTCAGCTCTTTGAGTATTGTATTCCTGCGTTGTTTGGTATTTATGTTGAACTTCTGCTGACGTTTGCTTGTCTTCGATACCTGAAAACCAATACAATTCTGTTGACTGTTCTCTGAACTGATCACAAGATTCGTTGCACTACTGATGGCAGTCATAATGCATTTTCATAATAACTCTTAATTAAATTTTTTTCAAAAAAACGTTACTTTCATTTTGGAAGACAATATATGGTTAAACGTTATAATGACATTAATTTTAAAGATATTTAAACCTGTTTTTTGGCAAACCTTTGTGTTAACTCTTGTGCTATAACTTAATGAAAGGAATCAAATGATGTTTTAATAGCTATTCATTGCATACCTTCCCGACCACTATATTATATAATATTGTGGCATATTTTGTGTTATATTTCATGTGTTTCTATAGATAAGGGTTTTGTTTTGAATTCTGTATTTAAATGACTTTTTTGAGTCTTCAGTGTTAGTTACGATCACTATTGGAAACCCGTCGCTCATTCTGTGCCAAATATAATGCCATTCCCTCTCACTCTGGCATTCATAGCGTTCGAGTCTCCCAACGATTCAATACTCAAACAAAACTCAATAATGTTTTCAGAGTCTGAACTCCAAAAAGGCATAAAATATTTGATGTTTTATTCGTTCAGTAATTTATTCAATAATTTGTTGAAAAATATTGTAGAGTATTATATGTGAGAACATGAGTCAAAATGTTTGCTTCAATTAAAGTTTATTGACATCAAAATTAAAATTACTATAACTTATGAAAAATGGAAATAACTTTTCTTCCGAAACATATTCTATTGAGTCTATTGAGAGAGAAAATAAAATGATCCGACAAATGATGAATGAGTCAATTGGATCAATGATTAGGCCTTTCGTCAAATAAATTAGAAAAAAAAGAAATTAAATTAACATTTGAATCGACTCTTGGATTGAATTGAAACCAAAAAATGAACGCAAATTCGGTGCATATTTTTAGCCAAAACTTTTTTATGTTGGGAAACAAATTATAAAATTTCACTCAAGACTTAAATAACCCGAAAATTATATACAAAACTCTCTTACTATTGGCATATCTTATGATTGATCCGAAAAATTCCTGAAATTTTCTCAGCAAAACATTTGAAGAGATCTTAAAAAAAGATCTCAATTGTCCTAGGCACTCATATAAAGGCCATAAAGGAGCACTATTCATATTTTTTTTCAATGCCTAGAGCAAAACATGTTTCTATCAACTGATGACGTCTCCGCATGCGTCTTATGGACAGTTGGCTCCGCACATGCCCTGTGCTTAGACTCCTATTGTTGATGATCTCCTCTCCTGTGGATCTCCTGCTGTCTATGTTTTACTTGCATTGAATGCAATGCTTTTCAATGCTTACGAACTCAACGCTAAACTAAGTTAAGGTTTTTTCAGTCTTTGTGTTACCATCGAAGTCAACGGTTCTATGATTGAGGAAAACCCAATTCGCTTATCATAAGAGAGATTACTCTTATACTGACCTCTTGTTTGTGCCGCCGATGACGCGTCATATGATATGTAGAGCTCTGGAGGCTCTCAGACTCGGATTGTTTCAAAACATTTCTGATAATTACTCACAAGAGTCACAACATATGAGTAAAACTTTTTATCCATAATTCAAAGGAATTGTTGAAAAAATTTGTTCACTTTTTCTCACAAATTATTATTATTTGATTTTTCTGTGTTTGTTGTCAAATGTTGTGACAAATGTTGTGCCAACTTATCATCATTTTGTCAATACTGTTGACCAGAAGGGGCTTAAACGCCAAGGAATCAGCTCCAGGTCAGTCTTATTAACCTCATTATCATTATCATATGAAATGTAAATGTAAATAGATGATGTAAACAAGATTTTCCAAACCAATAATTACCCTGACAACTCACTATTTGTGTAAAAATATTTGTATTGAGTGAATAATAACTGCTTTTGATTTATATTTGTCTCAAAAGAGAAGAAAATCTTTAAAATTAGATTTGAGTGGAAATGAGTGGAAAAGCGCCAAATCTGTAGATATTTTTGAAGATTTAATCTCATGTTTACAATAATAATGGTTTTCAAGTTTTAAACTTTGATTTTCTCTTCAAAATATATATTTCATGAATAATGTATTGAATTCTGGGTGTCTTTGAGCTCATCTCAAGTAATATAAAAAAAACTTTTTTTCTTTTACTCCAAACTAATATATCCGGAGAACATTGAGAATCCATTAATAATTTTATGTCTGTCCGACTCTACTATATTTGTATAAAATATTTGAATGAAAAACTTTTTACGGATGTATGAGATGTATGAAAAAAAAGTATGAAAAATATACATAACATGTAAAGCAATCGATAGGACTGAATGTCCAGAAAAATCACATCCAGGCCTCTCTTTTCTTGCGCTCAGATATCCATTGATGTATTGGATTTCCTCTTTTATAGTGAAATATTATCTTCAAATGCAGACTAAAAGACCAGAAGAATGAACTTTTTTCGCCTCAAAAGTTCAAACAATTTTTGTAAAAACATTTTTTTCTTATATTTTTATTGCGAGAAATGTTTAAAAAATAAGAAAATCTGAACCAAAAGGCAAAGCATTCAGAATAATAAATAACGACATAAAACAAAACTAAACTTATTTTGAATTTATTATTGCATTGAATATACAATAAAAGCAATGATTATAATAAATAGAATTATTATTTTTTAGGGAAAGGAGTGAAGTCTGAGTGAATTATATGAAAAAACTTAAAATTCGTTACGAATACCGAATATATAAAAAAAAGTCAAACATTTTTCATATCTATGTATATCTCGAATAATAATGGCATAAATCCCGTTCCCAGTGGTATCGTTAGTCGGCTCTTATCTATTATGTCTCTGATGTGAGGCCAGAATAGTCTGTGCACTGGTAATCAAAAGGGAAGGGTCTTTCATCTGCTAAAAAACAAAGTAACAAATAATTTGATTCTAGAGTTTCTTAATGTTATATAACATATACTTTAAGTTTGAGAAAAAAAAACCATTTCATTGAAAAGACTTCGTTTTGTCTTTGATGTGCAAATTGGATGAGTTTTTACTCCTTTTGATTGGTGAAGAAATTTATTCTGTGATGTGCTGTTCTCTTACTCAGTATTGTTTGATGATCACCTGCTCGTCGCAGTATTTCTCCCTCTCCTCTCCTCTCATGCTGTCAGTGCTGTAGGGCTTCACTCAAAACGCAATTTCATTTCAACCGAATTGTTTGATACAAAAAACAGTATATTTTGTGGAGAAATATATATTAAAGTTACAGAGAATTGAAGTAAAAAATATTGAATTACATCAGTATTTCAGTATTGGGAGAGAAAACTGTATTTATTTGTGATTCCAATCCTCTCTACAATGCGTTTGTTGTCTGATATCTGATTGAAAGAAATGAAGGGAATGTCAACTCTTTTCAACTCATGTTTTGTTAGAATTGTAATAATAAGGCGAAAATATTTCCTATATTTGAATCATCCTTTGGTTAGCTCTTCAGTGATGCAGATCTATGACTAAAATGATAATTAGGTCTCCAATTATGCAGATATTTGAGAGGAGAACCAGTGATTAGTTTCTGATGAATATCTCATTAATATTGTGATAAGTTGTCTAACATTTGGAAGAACTGTAATTCAATACTGACTGACAGTCTTTGTATGAAATTTTTCAAATTAGTTATGCTTTTCAAAAGTCATATCAAAAGAGATGAATAAAATCCATTATTAAAGGACTGAATGGATGTCTGATTCGCCGGAATTTTTTTGTTTCATAACTTTTGTCCTTAATTTTGATTATGAAAATTCACTTTTAATTAAAACTTAGTCTTATTTTAAGCAAATAATTAACTTTAGATCCTATTGTTTGAGTGGACCGACATTTTTAATGAGACCAAACGCTTATTTATTTAGTGAAAAGTAGAGCTTACTTTCAATTTAGTTAATTAACGCTTATCTCAAGCTTTAACTGCTTTGCGATGAGAAGTACTCAAAGAAATCAAATGTTGTTTTTCTGTTCCCAATAGCACTCCACTACTTCTTCAGCAGTCGATCCAAACTTCTTAATTGTAATTGTCTTCTGAGACACAACTGTTCTCTTTCTGTTGATTTAGGAAATTATCTTTGATTTGATATTTTTTGGTCCAATAGTGAACATAAGTCTCACTTATAGATAATATAAGAGTTACCGGAAAAGAAAATTTAATCAATTCGTTTGAGTATTAGATATTCATTAGGTTTGGACTCTATTTACCGAATCAATTCCCGAAATCTATTCCCGAATCTCAACGTTTTATTCGTTCATTACTTCTTCATTAAGTAAACATTACTTAACTTTATATACCATTAATTCACTGAAAATTCAATCCATTAACTCTCGACTCTTAATCGAAATGAGAGCTAAATCTCTTAAACTTTGAAATTAAAATTAAGTTTCGATTTCTATCGAAACTAATGAATATTGAATTGAAATTTAAAGTCATTTATATTTTATAATATAAAATATTTAATATTTTTTTCGTTTTGAATCTTTTTATGGCTTAACGACTAATTAATAACTAATTTCGTAGAAAATTATAGTCAACTGAAGAAAAGAAAACCCAAAAAACTTTTTTTTTAGTTCTGAATGAAAAAGAAAGCAATTTCTTCGCTAATAGTTTTAATTAGGAGAGAGACTGGAGGAGAGGCTAATCATTATAATTAGAGTCTAATGAAAAGTAAGAGAAAAAACTAAAACAAATTCCTGTCCTTCATATCAGAAAATTAAAGTAGTTATCAAACCAATGAAGAGACGACTCCAATAATATTGATGTGAATTTAATATAGATTTCTGACAAATTTGTTGCCTTTTTTTTGTTCTCCACTTCTTCTCAATTAAATAAAAACATGATTTTCGGGTCTCTCTCTCTCTCACTCTCTCGTGAAAGGCATTCCTCAGCAGAATATCTTTGAGAAATGCAATTCAAGCGATAAAAAAAAGTTAAAACTTATTCCCAAATATTTCTTAAGATTTTAAACTAATTTTTGCTTTACTTATGAGATGAGAGTTGGGGTATAGCCTATAGATAAGCATAAAATTTAATTTCTTCTGAAATTTATTTCATTTTTTATCGCAAAAAAGTATACGCTTTTTGGGCTCAAAACCTTTTTTGAGTAAATCTAATCAAAAGTTGAATATCTTCTTCACTGAATCAGAAGACTATAATTTCATTAATTGAACGAAGAATTTTAGCTTGCTTGTTTATCCGCTAATTATCCTCCCTTTTGGGCTCAATTTAACTAATCTTTTAACTAAAAATTTTTTAAAAACAGACAAACCCTATGAAAGAATGAATTTATTATTTGAGCACAAAATACAGTAACAAAATGAGCTTTCATTGAACCCCGCATTGAAATTAATATACAAACCATTAATTAATTTAATTTAATGCACGAAAAAAATAGTTCTCTTTTGAAATGCGATTTGAATTTTTGAATTAATAAAAAAACAAAATTTTAATATCCGTCTGAAACCCATATTTGGGATTAAATTCAGTGAAAAAATATATTAAAAATTATTTCATTTCAAGTATTTATTTTTGAGCTCTAAATCTCTCTCCTCTCCAATGGAGTGGCGACTGATATCCATAGTTGAGTTCATTCGACTGCAAGACTGGCTTAAACTCAAGTGTTATTCGGGTTTTTATTTTTTCCAAATTTGATCCCATCTTCAGAAGAATGTATTGTATTGTATTATATACCAGAGTTGAGACTCATTTCTCTCTTCATTTCAATTTCAATTAGTTTACGAATTGTTTGAATGTTATTTGCATTCCATTAAACCAAACATTAAATTAATTTCTTCCTTCAATTTGACTCATTGTTTATCAAATCGTGTCTATCGATGATATTTCAAACAAAAAATAGTATACTATTTCACGAAAACAATTTCAAAAACAATTTTTTCTCAAAACATTTTCCTATAGAATGAGTGGTAAATAGTTTTGCAAATTGTTTTAAATTTGTTGAGTAAACAATTTCACAGAACATGACTTCCAGTAATGATTTTATTCCTTTTCTCTCCTTTTGTACTCTCTGTTAATGTATTGATAGCAAGAAATTTTGTGATCCATTAAAGAAAATATTATATAAAGAGTAAATCTTTGCCAAAAGAAATTCAGTTTAAGAGTCTCTTAATGTCAAAGTCTTGTCGCCCGAAAGAAACAGATTATACTTTGGATTCAACTCAAATAAAATGAAATCAAAAAACCAAAAAAAGTTTTCCTGTCAAACACTTAATGCGAATTCAGAGAAAAAAAATTCAGATATTTTTTTCTTAAGTCTGATTAATGTCTGACTAAAAGAGATACTAAACGATAGAAAAATTTTAGGAAAATCTCTCCAAAAAATATCGCGAAAATAAAAACAAAGCAAAACACCAGAGAATCTAAAAAATGAATTTTAATAACAATTTTAATACAAAATGAGCCAAAGATTCGCAGATAAGCGAAGAACAGTTAAAAAATGTTATAATCGATTCGAGTTTCAAAATAAATGACTTTTTAAATGATTGAAGAGATTTTTCACTTCGGGTTTGACTATGTTTTGAATGATTGAATGAAATATTTTTCCGCTTCTTTAGATCTAATCCATTAGTGATGTGAATGGATTACCCAATCGGTAGTCAAAACATATACACATATCTAAGAGTTCATGGATTGCACACCAAATATATATCTTTGAATTGATGTTAACGGCTATCGTATCGATTGGTTAGTTATGAATTGATATTAATCTTGTTATTAAATCCAATAAATGGTGAGAATTAGTTCACTTCTTTGACTATATGTCCTACCAATGGTTGCGTGTCTCACATAATCTCAAAAATATATATGAATTCTATGTTTGAATCGCAACAACTATTTCTGAATTAATTTATTTTGAAATATGATTTCTTCTGGTCTTTTACGCGACTCTTACTTCAATTTATCGATTAAATACATATTTTATATATACTTGACTTCAATTTCACTAAAAGTTACATTAAATCCAATCTAAATGTAATTCTCTGAAAAAAAGATTTATAATTATCTAAAAATCTAAACCAAAATAAAAATCTCAGTTAAAGAGGTTTTATAATCGATTTGCGTTTTTACCTGAGCTCTCAATATAAGCGATTGTAAATTTAAATTTGAAATTTCTTTTAATAGTGATTCTCTATTAGAGTTTTTTGCGTTAATTTTCAGTGAAATCACGAAAATTTTGTTTTATCGCAAATTAATTCAAATGAGAGTTCATTATATCTGTTGAGAAAACTCCTTCTTTTGATACTTAATTCAACTAAAAAAGTCATTGAATTTATTAATAGTTTTGATAAAAAAATGTATTTATTTTACGCAAAAAAAAAATTTCAAAACTTAATAAAATATTTTAGTAATTTTAAAAATTTTAAAGAAAAACAAAATTTTTACTCATGTGTTACATAAGTATATAATACTACTGTTGTATTAGATTTGATACCAGAGCTGAATATATGATGATACCGATCCCACCCTCTAATCATTTACTAAAAATATGTCTCGTCTTCGCGTTTTTCTTCATCTTCTTGTGATTCAGTGAACAGAAAAGGAGAGAAATTTCCTCTAAATCTTAAGACCGAATGTCAGCCTTTCATTAGTTGTTTGATGTATAGTCAGGTCTATGCTCTCAAATATATTTAAGGCATACGACGACAGCTTTGGTCTATGTTTTACTGATTCTACGCCTAAACACTATAACTATACGAAGCCGTAGTCTAACAAAAAAAAAGTATATAAAAATTGTGGTTTGTTTAGGGAATCGGTGTTTGAGATTCTCCCCACAACTCAAAAGCACACCTCATCTCAGATAAGAGAAGAGAAAAGTCGCACAAAAATCCACATAAAAACAGACAAATATTTCTATGAGATTGTGATCTGAGAGCTACTAATCGTAACATAAAAATGACTTTTTGAGGACAAGACAGGGATTGAACCTCATAACGAAGATTGGCTTTTGTTGTTGTTTTTGCGCTCAGAATATATTTGTCTTTCATTTGAGAAGTTTTCGGAGTCAATCAAATAATAAAACTGAAGGGAAAGAACTGAAGAACAGCACAAAAATAACTAACTTTTGTCAATTAGGTTATATTGAGTTTAACACTTTGTCCTTAGATTCTGTGCGAAGGAATAACCACATTAAGAGCTAAAATGATTAAGAGTCTGTACCACAATCCTTGATTACGAGGGTATTGTTCATGACTTGTGTGCTGAGCGGAACTCCCTTTAAAAGTATCAAATGACGAACAGATGTATGATTTTAAAGCCATTTTACAACGCTATTGAAATGAGGAGTTGGTTACCCCATTTGTTAGCAAAAAACCTCATTTTTCTGGTCGTAGTTCTCTTCGTTCATACGTTTTGTTTGTGGACTTGACTTAAGCCATACACAGAAAAGAGTCAATAATGTAATGCTTTATAACTGACACTTGTATTTGTCTGTCGTTTTGTCTCTGATCTCACGTTTTGTATCTAAAAAATATCCCGTAGTTTGACTCGTGAGCACTCGAGTAGTGGACAGCACGAGATAACAGTCCAAAAACTAGTCAAATCTCCAGTGAGTTCGGAGAGAGACATAAAATTTGGTGGAAATCTGGTCCGACACACAACTCGTCACAACTGATGACTCTGGGAATCAGAAAAAGCATTTGTATTAAAGACAAAAAGTCAATGTATAGTATGTATAGACCAAACCCTCTCTAAACTCGACTCTAAACTATCGAAATCTAATTCATCTCCAACTGTGTTGTCACTAGTCGTAGAGTCAAATGCAGTTCCCTATTATGCAGTGCTATTGTGGTCCCAAAAATTGATGGCAGAGTCCGATATAATTGCATATATCGTTCCCAATAGAGATTCAAACATAATATTCTCGTCGTATATATAATATATAATATAAATCGTATAAAACTTTTATTTCGATAATAATCTTGAGGACCGGGTCTGACGGGCGCTCTCCTGCTATTAAAATGCATCTGAAAATACAAAGGCCTTAAGAGTCGAAGAATAGTAATAATAGCGAAAACATAGAATGGGCTGAAAGTTATAACTATTAGTTGTGTTTCTGTTTTTGGAGCCACTCGTCGTTAAGAGTTCAGACCTACGCCTATGAGTTCATACATACCTATTAAGTGATGCCATTGCTGGACAACATTCACTAACCGAGATTGTTTGCATGTGTGTGTGCTTGGCTATTATGGTTGCTCTTATTGCTGCTATTTATAGCGCCTAAGGGTTTCACCTCACTCTTCAATCATTTATGCTCTAACAGAGTCTAAAAGATTGCTTTTCATATGATTTTGATTCTATAGTAGAATAAGAGAAACATATTTATCATTCATTGACTTATAGCCAAAATTATCTCAATTTTGTTCACATAAAGAGTATATTCAGTATATTTTGTTTGAGAAAATCAGATAAAAACTTTCTTTTCAAATGATATGAGTAAGTTATGTTATGTTTTGAAAGGTCTGTCCCTCTTTTTTTAACAAGAAATGAAATATAGGTTTCAATGATTACAAGAGCCAATCAATTCAACTAATAATTACTCGACTAAAGTTTCGGTAATTTTTTGTTCGCTTCAGATATAAATTACATACAATGTTGAGAATTATTATGCCTTTGAGGGACACTCCACTCAAAACTGATTTCTTAAACTCTATGTCGAAAGTGAGGCAAAAATCTAAACTGATTTGCGGTTTTCAAAAGCCTTCCTTAAAAGCCTGGGATTCGCTTAAATATTAAATTTCAAAATTAATATTCCTATTAATCTATGCATTCATTAGTGTCTCATTTGAAAAATGCTTTTTTTTCTTTCGTAACCGAAAAAACTTTGTTACTAACGAAGGCTTTATTATAGGAGTAAAAAATGTTTTTTCCGTTAATAATTCAAAATAAAAAGTTTATGCAATAATTCAAATCATTAAAATCAATCTCAATTTATGAACGCAATTCCCAAAAACATTTTCATCGGTTATTATATTACAGTTATTAACGGAACAGAAACAGAGCCAACAGTTCGCTCTTCCCATCAATTAATATAATTAAAATCCATTAGAAGTTTGAGTTTCTGTATATCTTGTGAACTGAAACTACATTTTTGTTTAATAACTTCTTTTATTTAACAGACAAACACTTTTATCTTTGAATTACATATACTTTTCTATTCACTTATTATTTTTCTATTATCGATGTTTTAGTCGACAAAATATTTGGTGATGTGTTTGCAATCAAATATTTGCTGTAATATACGAGTCATGCTATTGAGTGCTCAGAACAATACAGTTGTTATGTATTTTGGCAAACATTCCATTAAAATATATTAAAAGAATAAGACGTCTGAGAGAAGACTCAAATAAGAAATTTCTACTGAATTTTGTGTGCATTCAATGCATTCATTGTCATCGATATTATGTCATAGAATAACGAAAATAAATGGCTTTAAGAGGAATATAAGTAGTTTTGTTGTCATCACTCTCTCCCTGTGTTCATAAAATACAGCAATTTATTAGAAAATATATATAAAAATTGCTTTTAAACCAAAAATATTTTCACTCATGTTATGGAATAATAACACTTTTTTCTTCGTTGACTTTTCTCTCTCTCTCTCTCTCTCTCTCTCTCTCTCTCTCTCTCTCTTTAAACAATGAATTGATTTATTATCGAAACCATTCGTTAAACAAATTCATTTTGTATCAGAAAAATAACAATTTGAACGTAAAAAATAAGTATAAATCTTTAGGAAATGATTTTGTGAAACAAACCCAAAGAGTATAGGAAAGGGAAATAAATTGAGTCGATGGCCAACAAAATTGTGATTTAATAGATACGAGTCCTTTTTGGGTTACGTTTTTCTTTAATAAAATAGCGGATGAAAAATAACTGCCATTTATTCTCATCGAAAAAGAAATTGTATTTTTACTTAACTTTTTCTTTCGGTGAATAGACTCTGTATTTGGAATTACTAATGAAAAGCTGTTATTCCTCTTAACTCTCGGTATTAATATTGTTAGCAATCGTTTAGCCATTAATAGCATAAATCATTTCCGCGAAAATGACTGTAATTTAAATTTGAATTCCAAGAAATTATACATAAAAATGACATTTTTCTCTCAAAGTCGTACATTTTTGGGGACTTTTCTTGGTTTGAAAATTTATTATTTTAATCCCATTTTGAAGGAAATAATCGTTTCTCTTATTCAATGTTCAAATCCTAACTAAAACGAGTTTAAAGTTGTTTTTTTCTGAATAAACTCTTAATTTATTAGAGATTTTATAGATTTTCTTCATTCGCCACACAAACCAATGATAACCATTTCTGAAACAGACATCTCAAGACTTGAGTCTTTGAAATTAAATTATAAGTTAAAGGAAAAAGTTATTTATTTGTCTGTTTGTTGTTTGAGATGTCTTTTAGAGTTTGTTTAATGGCTTAAAATAAATATCAATAAAACACTTTATAAAAGCCGTGCTTTAGATTCAAAGCACTGATTATTATGGATATTAAATGTCACAAAAATTTGTTTAATAGAAAAATCAATTCTTATATAATATAAAGACGTGAATAATATATTGAGAAAAGAGTTCCTGAAATTTGAATATTTCGTATGAAATTCATTGAAGATATCAAATATTCCGATCTAATGGAGTGTTTGTGTGGTTGGGGTCAAGAAATCTTCTGTCGTTTTGATAAATAATATGAAATTCTAGTCCACGACTAGAATGAGAGTGAAATGGGAGACAAATAATGAGTTAAATTAAGATAAACGCAAATCTATTTGAATGCACGTCAGGACACAGACTTACAATTATATTATACACAACTTATTATATAATAAAGAGATGCCGACCCTCTCTTCTAGTGAACAATTGTATGGTTTGGGGCCAAACATCTCGAAAGAGGAAATGGAAATTTGTTTTTGGCATCGATTTAGTATATTATAGCTATTTATCAACAAAACAACTAATTTTAAAAAACTTTTTACTTTCATTGCATAACAGAGTCTACAAATTGAACATTAAATGTGAATTGAGTTTAGTTTGAGTCAAAACTTTCTATCTTTCCCTCAGCTCTAGACTTTGTACCAGAGTTCGTGTGTGAGCCTAAGGGCCACAGATTTAAAGTTGATTACTTTAAATTGGAAATATCGATCTCATGATAGGGGAACTACCGTCTAATATATTGTGTAACGTTATATGGAGTATATATATATATATATTGAAGTTTATATAGAGTGAGTTGTTGTGTCTATTTAGCCATTGAAAGCCAGAATGAATGGCAAAGCCCTAAATTACTTAAACAAATAGCTTAAAGAATCTTTGATTATGGCGTCAATTACCCTGCGCTCAGCCATAAATTCTTGGACAGACTTTAATTGGTAAGGTATCTAACAGTGGTGTCTGTCATAAAATCTGTTTTAATCTTGTAAATCCTTGTCTGGAAGAGTCGTTTTCATTAGATATTCAGTTGTGAGTCTGTTCTGTTGCACATCTCAATCGCACAGTCAGTTACAGACAATACTTGAAAACATTTATATTTCATTGACTGCACGACTGGTATCTCATGGTTTCCGATTCGAGTCCGAAAACCAAATTAAGAGCTGCTGTGCGCTCAACAGTACTGCAGATATAGATTGAAAGCACAGAATAAGTCTAATTGGAAGCCAAACACCAGTAGGTCTTAGACACGAGTAGTTCTATCGGAGGAGTTATTCATTCATTTTATTCAATCGACTGATGACTTTGTCTATGGGTTCGGTTGAAGCAAATGGCGATTCACTACATGTTGTTTAGCGCTCAAGAAATGGGAAAATACACGAAATGAAGGACTGACTCGAAACCAAATATTCAATGACTTCAATATATAGACTCTTTTCCGTTCTTCAGTGCATTCAATGCCATAAAGAAATGATTAATACATTGAGTGTATTGCCAGTGCCTGTAATCTCAAGGGGTGGTCCCTTCTCCGCACACCGATGACCACTAAATCATAAGATTATATTATGAGTCGAATAGTGAATGAGTGGCTCAAAGACGACAACAGAAAGGGAAGAGACGTTTCTCCACAGATATGGAGAGACATAGAAATCGAGTGAAAAACAAAAACTCAATAATAGTGTAATAAAATGCATTCAGTTCTCAGTTTTATTGCTTTCTCCAAAACAGGAGAGGATTCCGATAATGGATTTAAGCGGAAAGCAATTAATTTCTTTATGTACTCAATATATATATAAACATCAAATGGGGAGGAATCACAAGACACACCACTCAGTAGAAAAAAAATCCAATTTTTAATACTCTTTTAATCATCAAATTGTTTATATTTTACGCTATTTTTCTAAATTAATTTTCGCTCCCAATATATATATATATATATTTATACGAGAAATATATCAAAATTATAAATCTGATGGAAAGGGCTTTTGATTCCCACATCTGTTTCCTCCCTTTCCTCTCAATTTCTCTGCTCTGTCTGACTATCTATTCTGTAATGAAGTATATATTCTTATATATAATAAAGAGTTCATTCATAAAGTCGATGTCAGTTCAGAAATTGGAGCTCAAATATTAGTACAATTACTCATATAAGGGACTTAAGGGAGAGGACGTGCCTCCAGTGCCATCATTTAAGTTACAGTACATTAAGAGGAGAAACTGAATACACATTTAATAAAGAAATTGTATTTTATTTTATGTGTTTTTCCTCTTTTTGTGTGTTTTGTTTTTCACTCACTCCTCACACCAGAGATATAACTGAAATTCATAGGAATCGCGAAATTATTACCCGTTTTATTAAATCCCACAAAAGCTCAGAAAATAAGTTACAGAATATATTTGAGTATAATATTTAAGTCTAAGTGAAGAACAAAATATATATAAAACTAAACTTAATTTATGTGAAATTGCTTTTTCACCAGAATAAACAGCTCGGGATCAGTCAATTTCACTCTTTCTGTACAGTTTGTTCATGGCAATTTACGTTCGCCTCTAGACCTTCGCCCAGTACTGGAGAACATGAGCTCATATTTTAGGACTTTCCGTAGCATTCATTTGCTTTTAGCACAACTTCTGAGACAACTTTTTTCCTGAGCTGTAAATTCTTAAACTTTGCTTATTTTTCTTCACTACCAGTACTTTACGATCTCTGAAAAGTGTCGGCTCTCATACAACATCGAAAATAGCTATAAAATTCATTAAAGTATAATCTAAGTAGTGCTCTGCCAAAGCCCTTTGGGGCACAGGTATCACATCTTACGCTTGAACTGCTCTCTCGTCTACAGTTAAGGCAATACTTATGGAATGTTTTAATTTGAGAAAATTATTTCTGAAATTTTCATTCCTTTCCTTTTCTTAATGTATTTGCATATAATATGAAGTATTTATTATTTAATTACAAGTTATGCCATCCCTTCCACTGAACACAACTCTTCTTTGTCTTTCATTTTCCTGATTAGTGAACATCTTTTTTATGCATTTCAGGCATTTATTAACAGTCTTTGCGATTCATTATTCAAACGATTTTTTTGTTAAATATGCGAAAAAAGACTTTTAATAAAAAAAAATCTTCAAAACAATTATAGTATTGTTATATACAATAGAGTCTGAACCAAATGTTTGGCATATTTTGTTTTCCATCTCTTTATTAACTTTCTTTTCATTCAAAATGACTTTTCATATAACAAATGAAAGAAAACATAAAAATAAAAGTTTTTTTTATATCCAATACGAAAATTAGATGCAATTTCATAAAAATCATATATTTATTTATGAGAAGGGATTTCATAGCATTAAATAAAGTGATATTACAATACATATACTGAAAAATATTATAATACATATAAAGAAGTCTTCAGTGTATTAGCGATATTGCAATCTCAGAGATGATGTAAATTCAATGCCTCACAAATATATTTCCCAATAAATAAAGACATTTCTATTATATTCTGTGCTCACAATGAGATCCTTCGCATACAATATTTTATCTCTTTTTCTGTTATTTGTAGTGACTTTTTCATAGTTCAGTTCAATTCGGATAATTTATTTGATGACATTATACCCACTCTATTATGATTACGGGTGGGTTCTCTCGACTCTACTAAGAATTGTTGGTAATCTTGGTTTCCCTCTCCCTTTCTCTCCCATTCATGGATTTCCTTTTTCAGAGCAATTATTGATGAGTTTGACTAATGACTAATGACTTATGGTTTTTGGTAAATACGGTCCACTAATAATGTAAACCATTTGTCAAAAGGAGTGGGCATTTCTTGAATACTTCAAATTCAAATTTGATTCTCAAAGTAAACTTTAGACCAATTTTTATGGTGAGCTCTAGTTTTTGGTTGGCATTACTCAACATGAATACCATATCTGAAGTCCCAGTTAATGGTCAATACATTCATTTTTCTCGAATCTCATTATAATTTTTGATATAATCAGAGCCATACTGTTCTAAACCATTACTATTGGTTTTGGAGCCCACGTTTCGCACAGAATAAGCAATTTTTGTGCTGTCCCTCTCATCGCAATCTCTTGTATTCAATGTGTAGGCTGTGATCGATAGCTCTCAGAATAAATATACCAATACTTGAAAACGTCTTCTCGAAATGTCTTAAGACTTTTGAAGATTTTTTTTCAGTTGTTTTAAGAGAAGGAAGAGATCGCACGAAAAGAATGGTTTTTGACATAAAAATCATTTCTTTGATTCGCGTTTTCAAATGTTTTTTATGCAATTTATTTGATTTGACTGTCGATCAGATGACAGTTGAATATCAGAATAATATGAATGAATTATATTAGAAAAAATAAGTTCAAAGAGTATTCAAGAAATGGCTTAAAACAGAATAACACAACAAAACTGAAATACTTGAGAATCGAATCAAAAGTCATTAAACTTTTAGTGAAAACAAACAACAATTTGAATATTGTTTTCCGGGGTATCTCTCACTGGGTTTGAAACACTTTTTAACGATTAGTTCTGATGTTAAGCAAAATTTATAACTAAAATAAAGTTAAAGTTCACATATTTCTTGATAAACAAACAAAACCTTTTCCCAAAAGCTTGATATTCGGGCCAAGAATTGAATTATTGATGGAAACTAACTATTGATTCATTCATTTAATTTGTTTTTATTTATTTACTTTGAAATTCAATAATAGAGTCGACAATCTATTGAATAGAAGAGAATCAAATTCTAATATAAATAAATGTTTAAAATATTAAAACCTATTTCAATGTTTAGTATATGTATAGTATTTGTTGAGCTTAACTTCAATGCAAAGTCAAACAAATAAATAAATCACTTTTTTTCTTCAAAAACTTTATTTTGATGTTTCCCTAACAGAAGAGACACTGTTTTGCAAATCAGGGGATAATTTACAGTTGAGTTGAGAAAATGTATTTGAATTTATAGTTAAGGGAAAAAAATTTTCGTTGAATTTGATTAAATTTATTCATTCGGAATAACAATCAGTTCTTTGGCAATAAAGTTGAACTAAATTTAATGATCTCTACGTTTGGAAAATGCATTTCCAAACCAATCCTATTCTTATGAGTCGATTTGATTTTGTGTCACAATTTTTCTTTTCTTACACTCGACTATAAATATATGTATATTTTTCAGACATAAATAATCGTTTAGTTTCTGTCAAATTAAAGTTCAATATTTCAAAATTTAATTTCTCATTCTTATGGCTCAGCTCTGGTATCCCATTCATGATCTGATAAGTTCACAGGTTTTTTGAGAAGTAAACCCCTGTTTGATGGCAGAGCGAAGTAATTGATTGAAATAGATTTCTGGCAATCAATTCAATTCTCGATTATTTACGCATCGCTTCGAACCCAACAAAACTTGAATACAGAGTATAAGTGATAAGAGGTTTCACTGAAGACATAAAAAACTTTTTTTCTATTTTAAAATCGATTTTTTTGTTTAAAATCACCGATAATTTGCCTCAAGCTGTGAGAAAGGGCTCACATTTTTTTTAACGTAACTCTTCTTTCGGGTCAAAGATATCTAATTAAAAGAGAAATTCTTGTCTTAGACTTCGATTACTTTGGAGTATAAGAAAAAAGATTGAAATAAGAGTTAAAAGAGATTTTTCATTGCAGTCCATAATCAATAAGATTTATAATAAATGTCTGTTTTTTCTATACATAAAAATGAGGTTTTTCTGAAGCGTTAATAAAAAATAATGACAAATATGACGATAATTTTCATCAGAATTTTAAGTAAAGATTTATTTATTTTAGTATTCATTGAAAAAAATAATCAAAACTTTTGGTTAAAGTGAAGATTAATTCATAGCTATTGCCGTCTTATGTCTGATAGAAAACCATTTGAAACAAAAACATAAATAATGATTAATTTGATGTCATTTTCTTCAGAAAAAAAATTTATCGCTTTTCCTCTCTTTCTGTTGCATTTGGGCTATACTTTTGAAGACCAGAAAAAACTTATCGTTTTTTTCTAATTTCAAATTGAGTTTCAAAAAAGACATTTTCCTTAAGAGTATACACTTTTATCTTCACACACCAGCGGACAGTTCAAGTGCTCGGCCTTTTCCGAAGGGCACAGAGGGAGTGGTGTTTCTTAGGAAAAAAGAAGAGAAGTCTGTCTAAAGATTGTTTGATCCAAAAAGCATAGACTGCCTAACGATGGAAATGAATCGTAAAATCCGGGCACAGAATAGTATGCAAAGATAGGGACTGTTCTATGAAATATCGACTGCAATTCATTATAATTGACGATTTAATCTTGGAAATTATTTCCCCTTAATAAAAATGCATTTATTTTCTCCATTTTATCCATTATTTGCTGATAAAACAGAATAACAGGGAATGTGTTTCCTATTTTAATGTTCAGTTGCATTAATGGCAAATTTGTTGATAGTTTTTTCAATATTTCATTTTATGACTAAAATTATTTTCACTGATTATTATTATTATGCCTCAAATTTGTGTTGAATTCGTAATTTTTTTTAACATTTCGTTTGTAAACCTTTGGGCAAAACTCAATGATTCATAGAATACGAGGAAATTAGTTGAAACCTAATTGAAAAAAGTGAAGAACTTCTTTCTCATGTCATTCCCACCGATCGATGGCTTGAGTTATATGAGTATATAACTACATATCTGTGCGTTTGTCAGAACCCCTCAATGAAAAGCATTGATTTAATCAAAAAACAACTCTATTTTTCTATACATTACTTTGTCTTTGACTGATATTCTATTAAATGACAAATAATTGGTTACAAGAATTACATGTCATTCCCAATCAGAGTCAGATTTATACAACAGATATGTATTTTTCGTTTGAGAACCAAATAAAAGGATGGGTAGACCAGTGAAGAGTGTGTGTTAGTGTCAGTGCACTTTCACTGCACTTTCACTGATTTTTTGGTTAATGATTGATACACAGAGTATAGTGTTTGGCACTCCATATAATCCATTATATGCTAACTTACAGACAGGAAATGAGATTTGACAGAACAGTACAGTTTCGCACAACTGACTGCTGGCCCGGGCCTCATATTGCCAGTGCCTTTAACTATGATTACTGATCCTTATCATTAGTTAAGGTTTATTTGTTAGTAGGACTGAGCGGATAGACAATAATAATTGATTAATGGATTCACACAATTATTTACTACATAAACAAAAAACAAGAGAAACTTATCGCAAGTTTCGCACTGAATATCATTCATATAATCGGATAAAACAATCGAAAAGTTTTAACATAAGACATAAAGTGAGATATAAACAGAGGATTTCCATTGAGTTTAATGTGTTTTTCAATCAAACCTTATCTAAAACTAATGTTTTTCTGAATTTTGTTTTATAATAGATTTGGTGGAAAGCCGTAGAATAACAGATAAACATAATAATGCATTTAATAATTCATCTGTGAACGATGCGATTACCAAGATGATTAATCCTGGAGATAGACTCAACATTCCGTGTTCTGTTGGGCTAACACCGGGCGGTTCTGTGCAATGGGTTCAAAATGGAAAACCAATTCTTTTGGTGAGTATTGTCTCTAACCTAACAAACCTGTGCTTCACACGAGTCACTGAATCACAGCCTCTCTGATCAATGTTTAAGTCTTTGCACTGTTTCTCACTGAATGTGATTCACATTAACCCGTATTTAACGTATCGACGAATATCTGAATCGCTTTTATGTCAATTCAAAGTATTATCACATAATTGACGCAAAACTTCCTTTCATTTCGTTTGGGATTAAAATCTAAATCCCATTCTTTCACTGATTACAGAAAATTTAAATTATGTTCAGTTTTCGGAGCAATTCCTCCCAGAGTTATATCAGACGAACAATAGATAGGAGTATTAGTCATCACTTTATATAGTTTTTTAGGGCATATATTATATTTAGATTAGAGTAAACTATGGGGATGTGCGCAGGAAAGGGACACAATTCATGCATCAAATGTTCTTTGTTGAGCCCTGGACTGAGCTGGATCAAAATATTCTCAGACAATGTTATTATAATTATTGTTTTGACCGCAACTAACATATGATTTGCAAAGAACTCTCTCATCGTTATTATAGTGGAGTTTCCGCAATAATTTAGTGGACATCCCTATGTTAGTAATGAGCATGGTCATCCTTTCCCAACGATAATATCTATGAATATCGAAGTGAATGAGAAAATGATTGATCGACGAAAATATTGGTTACATTTTTGCTGATATTTTATTTATTATTACTGAAGATATTTATGTGTTTTATATGACTCTATGATATCAATAATGGGTTTTCTCATAAAAATCATAGGATTTCAGTCCAACCCAAAGACGGCACTGGAATATAACGAACGACGGATGGACTGCACTGACAATCAATCGGGTGACCAAAATAGATGAAGGGGTTTGGGAGTGTTGGGAATTAGACAGTCAGGGAAACGTCAAACAAAAGGCACATGTGATGAGATTAGTCGTCACCAGTGAGTCACTAATCTTTTAATTCTTTAACACATTTAACACCTTTCCCTCCAATCGCGAAGATATACCCGAAGAGCCTTATATCGAGTTCGACGGTCACCGACTGACAGACCAGTCGACGGTTACTGTCCGTGAAAATAGTGAGATAAACCTGAGTTGTGTAGTTCGCGGCGCTTCACCCCCTGTCAGACATATCTTCTGGTATTTGTCTCACGAGAACATCACTCACACCTCTAAACTACTGATGGAATACTCTGCCGAAGAGGACATATCTCTGGCAATAAGTGTTATCAAACTTAACGCCAGTCAAGACTATCACAGAAAAGTGATAATATGTCAGGTGTTTCACGTGTCCTGGCTCAATCCAGCCACAGTCAGTGCCTCATTCAATGTTCTCTGTAAGTCACGTCTCATGTTTTGATTTCTTATCTCTTCTATTATTCTGTGCTTTTTTGGGTTATAATTAAGAAAATTAATATTTTTTTTCGCAATTTGCCGACGATTGCAGTGCAAACACCTCTGAGTCTGTCCTAAATTGCAATCAATGCCTGTTCTGTGCTGTTGTTAAGTCTCAGATATTGCTATTACAGCAAACAATCTGATATACAAACAAATTAAATGCAATTCACTGTTAATGAGAATTAACGACACTTTTTGTGAAGAGAGAGTAAAGAATACAATTTAATACATAAAATCCAAACAATGTTTAATGAAAAGCAGAGAATCGTATGAATGGGCGACAATTGATTACAACATTTTTTCAGCTCAAACTCATTCAACACATTTATACCACTCTTTCAACTCCCGGTTCCATAATGTGTTGAATCCAGTGATGATATCAATGTTTTCACACGAATTCTAAATAAAAATTCTGCTCCTCTTCTGCACAGCATTAGTAGTGTTATTATCACTCGAATTGTTTTATCTGTTCATTCATTTAGAGTCAGACAAACCCCTAAACTAATCGTCATTTTTTCATTTCATTTAAAAGCAAAACAAAATAAAAGAGAAAAATAAAAACCAAAGGGAAAGCCATAAAAGTTTGGCGAACAGGACTAACAACTAATTATATTTTTTTACTCGATTTCTCAAAATTGCAATTCAGAGCAGAAATCAATTAATACACTGAATCTAAATCTGAATTCAATTACGAGTGAAAAAAAAATTAATTTTGTTTTCGTTTGGAATTCAATTTGTGTTTCTTTTTCTTTAAGTTTTAGTTTTATTTGATTTGAATTTTGTTTTTGAATTAATTTTCTTTGCAATCATTCATCGCATCCAATGACGCCCTGAAGACGTGCCCGCGTTCTCCATAACTCGAGAACCAGGGTTTGGATACCCAATAATCGAGGGAATGGCCGTTTCGTTAAAGTGTGAAATAGACGCCAACCCCACCAGTAGTCCCATTTGGCACCGGGACCCGGATGTCAGTCAATCAAATGCTAGTCTTCCACAAATCGAGACCAATAGGGACGGGTCGTTGAATTTCTCGCACATATCAAAGTCGGACACCGGTTGGTATCGCTGTACGACTCAACACGAGTTCGGATACTTCGCCTCTTTTGGATACTATCTTAATGTTCGCACTCACTGTAAGTCATATCTATTTCACACAACCATTAGATTTACTGAAATATCAAATATTACTTTAATATCAAATAATTTTAAGCTTCAAAATACGTGACATTCACTAAATTGACTCAATTTTAAGTATCAAAAGACTTTTTTATTTCATTTGAAATGACTATAACTTTATAACAACTTTCGATAAAATGAAGAAATTTTCTTAACTTTCCTCCGATTAAACTCATTAAAGTAATTATTGAAAAAATTCAGAATTACTTTGAAAAACAAGATTTTTGTTATGAAATTCTGCTTCAATTCATTTTAATTGAAGATCTATTTCACTGATATTTTTTCAGCAAAAAAATATGAGTTAAAGTCAAACATAAGTTAACTTTTCTTTTGACTGGTCTCTGATTTTTTGATGTAATCTCTGTTACATTTTCAGCTGAGCTCCAAGAAATTGATCCGATATTAAGGTCTCCATTTATACCACCATCACATCTGAGCGCCGACACAATAAATAAGGACTCGACTGCGGAGAGTGAGCCAAACGAAGCGGCGCTCATGAAATCATACGAAGCGTCCAAAGAATCGTTTGAGGCGTCAATCAGTAGCGCCTCTAATGTTATGAATTCAGGCGTTAATCATAAGAATAGTGAAAGAAATGTTCAAAACAGACAGAAAGAGTGTAACGGAAATCACGTTAATAATGGAGAGCCGGTTATAGAATCAATTAATCGTACGGTCATTGCACTGGTCGGCAGTCAGATATCATTATCCGCCCGATTCTGTTGTTCTCCGCGACCGAAGAAAGTCTATTGGATTCACAGACACTTAGCAATAATGCCTCAAAGGATTATTGGGCCATACATTACCAGAGAACTGATTATGGTCAGTCCAATCCATTCCTATTCATTTTACTTTATGTCTATTCCTTTCCTTTCATATTATACTCGAAACTCATTAACGACAGTAATTCACTTCCTATCAAAAAGGGGTTAACCAAGCATTCAAACCATATAATCAAAAACCAGAGCCCAGAATAACAACTATGAAATCCCTTACAATAGGTTTTCCATAAAATAATAGGATTCGGTCTCTTATTTGAAATTTTAATTCAATCCTAACTATAATTTTCCGCCAAATGTTTGAATCGAAGACAACATTTACTTTACTTTTGATTAACTTTTTATGTTATGTTTTATGTCGTATTGGGTTATCTCTGAAAAGCTTTTTCACTGAAAATTTTGATTTGAATTTACAGTCAAGTGATTCAATGAAATGTTTTACGTCTGCCTTTGAGATATCATCCGTAAAACCAGAGGACGCGGGGGATATACTCTTCATCGTAATGAACTCGAAAGGGATCGACAACGCAATGGTTTCGGTGAACGTCACTGTCGCCAGTTTTTCAGTCTCTAAAGGTATGTCGACATACAATTAGACAGACCTCTCGTTATGTGTCTTATCTAATAATGAGTTCCACATGAAGTCTATCCAAAGAATTGACACCAAAAAAAAGAGAATAAACTCTCAAAAGAGCTTTTCTTCAATAAAATTCAATTTTAAGCACACATTTCCTCTCATTAATGAGTTTTTTCTATGAAAACCTTTTTTCTGTACTTAACGTTATTCTGTGCTCTCAATGTTTAGGCATCTCTACATCGTTTGGGTTGAATGGTTGGGCTCAGCACATATATCAGTGGCTATTTATAACGATAATGAGTATAACATCGTTGATGTGGCGAACTTTGATGGCCGACCCGATAGACGATAGACTCAGAGCACGGAATCGGCTAATGAAAGCCATTCCTATTATGAGTTGACGATCGCTCTGACGGCGCATACATTCAGTGATAATACGATAAACGTTTGATAAGCGAAAGAAAAAGGAGAAGAATATAAAGGAATGAAAAGAAGAGCAAAAGAAATGATAAATCAGGCGATCCTTTAATACATTTATATGTGTTATAGTCATGTAATTCTGAGTCAAAGAGACAGGAATGCCATCCAAATACATACTATAATAATAATGGAGTCAAACGATTGTTCCCAACAATTGATGTTTTGTCAAAAACTTTCGACACAATCATAAAATATGAGAACAAAATATATACACAATTTCTAAGCTATTAATAGAAGAGTAGTGCAAAACAAACACAACTTTTTCTCTTCTATTCAATTGAAGACTGAATTCAAAGAATTCTTTGAATGTATTGTTTGTTATCGTCTTTTGTTGTGTCGAACCGTTTTCTCTCAAAGAATAAGAAAAATTGTCGACAAATATATAAAATTTTAAAAATATTTATCAAACTTTTGGTGAAAACGAATGAATAGAGAAAAATATATGAATAGAAATCCAATCGATTTGAAGGAAAGGTTTATTAAAAGGAGAAAAATCTGGAAAAAGTCAGCGATTTGTTAAACATTTACAAAGTATTTGTCAACGAATCAGAAGAATGAAAAGTAAAACGACTGAAAACAAAAGTAAAATCTCTTAACTGAAGACCCAATTGAGATATCATGTTATGGGATGACAGACGGCAACACATCAAAAGTCTAAGAATAGAAACTATAGTCTGAAGAGGAATACAAAGACTTTTGTGTCCAAATCCATATGAGATGATACATAAGTTTTATGGCTTTAGATATATATCTCAATAAATAGGATGAGAGACGAGAGAAGTGAAGGACAGAAACGAACCATAACTGAGAGAAACTGACGAACGAAACGATTTTTGCCGAAAACAAAATATGTGAACAACAGCTGCGATATTAACACAATATTTCGGATAATATATATATATTCCAGATATATATATATATATATATATATACGACTGGCTTTCGATGCTCTCACTTCTCAGCCATTCCTCACATTTTCGTTCACAGAAAGCGAGTGAAACACATATCGGCTCTCAAATAGAGTTTAAAAGTTTAGATTAATTCTTGGGTTCAGTTCTAACGAGGGATTGAATTACACACAAAATGTGTGGAAACACACATAAAGTGAGAGCATATACTCAGCCAAACACTGAACAGAATTTGTTGCCCAAGAAGTGAGTCTCAAGAATATTGTGTCAAAAATTCTGTCAAATAAAACACATTATCTTTTCAATGAATGGGGAGTTGAGAGGAAACCATTTATATACAAACGAGTCGTTCCCCTGAAAAAAATGTGTCTCCGATTTGACTCATCCGAACAATTTTCCAGACGTTAGCCGTTAACCGATTACCGGCAAAATTATTACTGAATTTTCCGTTTTTTTTATACAAACAGTTAATTGAAAAACTCGTTTAACTCGTAATATATGAAGTGATGCCAAATATTTGACAATAATTTTACTGTTATTTTACTGCAAAACAGCGAAAAACTTAATGAGTTTTTGCCAAAAAATCTGCTGAATATTCATTTGCTTCGAACGGAAAGCTGTGAAACAATTTTTATTTAAAGACAAAAAATGTTTTATAAATATAAATATTATTTATTTGTTTCGCATTTTATTTATTATAAATATATTTTGATTTCATTTTCTTTTTTGTAAATATACTGTTAAATAGGATTTTGAAATAAATTTATTTAATAAATGATTTAATACTTAATTATAAAGAGTTATCTATTTATCCAAATCATAACGAACTGAATTCCTCACAAACTGTTTAGGAATGTATTCCTCGTAAGTAATTGATTGTAGTTTTGGACAATTCTTTATCAAATATGTCTTAATTTGGCCAAAAGTGGTCACATCTTCTGATCGGATAATTACGTAAATCTTCTGAAGACGTGTCAGACGTTTGAGAACAACAAACGATTCGAAGCAAAATTTGAGCGGATATTTGATTCTTAGGTTTCGAAGATTCGGTAAATTGATGTCAATATCGGTTAACATATTTCTATGGATTTGATTAAAATATAGCTCTTCTCCGAGTTTTGAATAATGAAAATATTGAAAATTAAGACTCAAATGAGTTAAAAGTTGGAACCCTTCGAAGACTTTGAACGAAAACTTGTGATCCATTGGACGTGAATGAGACCAATCAATATTCAAATTAAGGGTTAAATCCAATCGTTTTAATTGTTTAAAACACTTCAACGGGAATAACATTTCATTTGGTTTCAAATATTTATTATAGTTATAGTATGAGAGCAGACATCGAATGCTCTTCAGATCAATACAATTGACAGCTATTTGTTGTATTTGTTCCGCAAATAATTCGTTGTTTAATCCCATATAAAACGCATAGAAATCCAAATCAAATAAATATTTCATTTGTGAGATCTCTTCCAAAATAGGAATCAAATCCAATCCATTCATAATTAGTCGAAAACAAAGACCTAAATGTCGTACACTTTTGAATCTCTTCACTATTCGTTGAGTGACAAAGAGATCAGTTGTAGTGATGACCAGTTTTTTTATATTAACAAATAGTTTAGAGTCAATCAAATCCAAAGAATAGGCCGAATGATTGAGGAATAGGTTCTCAACATTAGGACAATACTTTAAGATGCCTTCCAATGGGTATATGTCTTGCGTCCGACTTATAGTCGTTGCAATGGTTTGTGATTTTGGAAACATATGAACAAATGTCTGAAGAGAGTAACCTTTCAATTGATCCATAGAGACAACAGTTGAGTGCATTTGTTTCAAATGACGACAAATAAACACATTTGAAATATTTCTTTCAATGGTTGGGTTCTCAAAGAGATAATTCAAAGAAACGCTTCCAATGTTCGGACACTTCTTCTTAAGCCATTCGATGTCTTTCAAATTAAATAAATGGACTCCTCTTATATGAAATCCTGACAAAAGTTTGTCTTCATATCTGATCTCATATTGTTTCTCGAATACAGTTCTCTGGAACTGTTTGGACACACATTCGAGTCTTAATTTGTCTTTTAGTGGAAGATATTGAAGAATAAGTTGAGACAAATCATCGCAAATGCGTTCATCATATGATTGTCTCTTTTGTGGATCACTTAAAGTGGGGAAAAATTTCTCAACAAATAAGTCTTCTCTGAAAGACATCGTTGAAGACAATTGTCTGATATCTGAGGTATTATATGATCTGATATTAAGACAATTTCTGAAATCAAATGGTTTTTGAAAAAACGTTTATTGAAATGATTTGCGTTTTTGAAGGCATTTAAATGACAGATAATGCCATCTATTGGCGGATAAACTGACAAATTATTGCCACAATTTTCAAATAACCTTGATAATCATAACCTTTATCATTTAAAATAGAAGTTTTTCTCAAATTATTCAAATTCTGTAAATTTTATGAATTAAAAAAATGAGAGAAAATTAGTTTTATATGTTTTTCGGTTTATTTAAATAATAATAAATAAAATTCAATTAAAAGAGAATCAAATAAATCAATAAAAAAAACAGAAATTAATTTAAGGAATAAATTAATTGAAATACAAATCAATAGAATAAAAAAAATTTTAAAACTTCAATAGAAATGAGATTTTGTGTCGAAATTAAATCATTTTGGGTTTTCTTTTTGAGGCGAAACCGCTATAAACACTTCGTATGCAATCAGTGCTAGAATTGCGATAATTGTGGCAAAAATAGCTAAATATAACTGAAATTATAACAAATTAATTAATATTTAAAGAAATTTTAGTTCCAAACGATACCCAAAATGTATTGTAGGACTCCTTGGTTTCCATTGCCGGCAATTCATCTGATTCATCCAAGGTGTTTTGAAACGCCGGGTCATCCTTGCAATCAGATAACGGAATTAATTCCGAAATGGGATGCTTTTCGCAGTCGAAGAATATCGAGTTTTTATCCTTCGGCTGTTCGTCATCCAAGAAGGTGATGGTCTCGTTCTGAATGATAACTCTGATATTCTTGTGTTGTTCGCCATAAAACTCAATAATGTGGAACACATTGGAGTGATCACCGGTTATGTGATCCACGTTGTGATCCGTATATAAGTGAGTGACAGCTGAGATCTGATCGTTAGCGAATGAACAACCTTGGTTAGATGAATCAAAGTCCCAAATAAGTCGAGAATATATTTCGTCTGAAGTCTTATATTCTTGATGTTCTGATTTGAGGTAATGTCGGGCAAAGTATTTCTTTTTGTTTTTGTCAGCCGTTTCTGAATTTGTTTTAAAATCATTACTGAAATCAATTGATTGATGTCTTACCCGTCGTATAGACGATGGCATAGAAACGTGAGGTCCCGTCTTCTGCCCAGTAATTCAATACCAAAATTCCTAAGATTTCCATTTCGTCGGGAAATCGGTATAAAAGAAGTTTCAAATTGAAGTATTGGGTCTCGTCTTTAGTGGGACTGACGGCTCTGAAAACTGTTTTCTTGTTCGCTATATTGAAAGTCGGCTCCGAATGGTCTTCAGGTTTATAGTAATCAAATTCAAAGGCATTTATATATGTTGTGTTCCAGTCTTTCGGACTACTATTCGGTCGCTATTCATAGAAAACATAATAAAATATTTTGAATCAAAACTTAACCGAAAATTTAAAAACAAATGATTACAAAAACGAAATAATGGATTTGACTGCTCTTCTGAGTGCTGTTATCTTTTGGACCGAAAATGTCTTTCATATTATCGGTTCGGAAGACGTGAAGTGTATTCGCATTTTCATTGTCTAACAACTCGTCCAACTGTTGCCAGCCTTCGGTCTCATAGTATCGATCGCTTTCCGGGTTTCGTGTATTCCTTTTGACGGTATGGAAGACTCGAATAGTTCTCGTGTGGGTCCCGACAGAGTCTTTTCGGACTAATCCGCGCAAAACCAAGTAATCTCCCGCAACGAAGGCCGTCCTCACGTCAATCATATTGTACTCACAGGCCTTTATATTTAAAACCACTGGAGTGGTCGCCTCAGTTGGTTTTGGCGTCGCTTTCATTGGAGGTAACTCCTGGAGAACAGCCTGAATGCCAGCGAAGGCCTCCTCACAGGTCGGTTTGATTTGGTCTTTGGTCAACATGAAACTATACTTGGCCCAGGGACCTCCCATATTTATGGGCCTCAACTCTATGGCAAACGATGGCTTAACTTTGAGCTCATCATAAACCCAATCAAAACTGATACCTCCCGCTAAGTCTAATCAAAAGCAAACAAAATTTGTGACTTTTGCTCAAAAGTTATCAAACATTAATCAATACAAAGAAGTTGTCCGGAAGTCCCGAATTTGTATTTCTCGTTGTGTACCGCATATATGGCTTTGACCGCAATTCGAGACCATTGTATCTGAAAAGAGACCAAAACTTATAAAAATCAGAATTTATTTAATTGAATATAAACCAGAAGTTCATTGTCGGGAGCCTTTTCTAATGTGTAAGAGTGGGGGTGAAGCCATAATTGACCGAAACTGTGTATAGAAAAGTAGGCCACGATTTGGTCTTTTATTTTGGTCAACTCGTCTCGGAGAGCGATGGTCTCTCTAGTATTGAATGCCTTTCCCCCACAGTAGTCCTCTCTGCACCCTCTACTAGTATTGACACACACCTGTGGGGTCTGAAAACTATTTGTCAAAGAGTTTAACAATTAATTATTTTTTTCAAATGAATTGAAATCTGACTTCCGGTTGAGGTCTGTTCCGATACATTCGTTATCGATTGGAATTGGTTTGGTTCGGTTTTGATGGTAATTCCATTGTGGTTCATTGAATTCTCGGTTTTTACGCCAAAAACGGGGGGAATAATCGACTGCATCCATCTCTGGGGTGTCTTTGATCCAGGTATACTCATAACTAACAACACATTAAATGAGCAAATGTTTGATAAATAGCTTATGACATACCCGTCCGGATTGAAGACCGGAATCAATAAGAAGTCGTAATATTTGAGTAAATCGTGATTTGCCAGCAGTTTGTTGACAGTCCACATACAGAAGGCGGGGGATATCCATTCCCGGGGGTGGGCTCCACATTCAATGACCACAACCTTTCCTTTGGGTGAATCGTCAAAGAGTTTGATCGCATTGAGACTCCGATTCTCATAAGTGGTCCCAAATTTGTAGTAAAAGGCATTCTTTGGAAGAGTTTTGTTAATTCGATCCAATTCTGTGTACATCTGATTCAAAGTGGAATAACTACTGAAGTAATCATAGGCTTCAACTCTGACTTCAACCCGTCTCTTCTCCTCATCGATTAAATCGAATACTGGTTTTGCATCCAATAGTCTGAACGCAATTTTGTGTGACCTTAGAATCTCGAGGAATGGCTTCTTCTCCGTCTCATTGATGAAAGAGATGACTGGAAGCAACTCTGATGTCGGTGTCGTCACAAACCTTATCTGAAAATGTATTCAAACATTAAATCGATTCAATGGTATCTCAGATTTACCTCAAATTTGTCGAATAAATCCGAAATGAATTCATTTTGGTCTTCATTTTTCGGATAGATTTCAATAATTTTCAATTCTTTAGCCTTTGTTTCGATCAAAATGTGAACAAAACAAATAAATAAAACAAATTTAATAAAAACTGATCCGTTATTTGAGTCGAAATGCATTTTAATCAAAATTAAGTCGAAATTCAATGGAATGTAGAAAATGAGTGAAAACTGTAAGAAATGAATCGATTGTTGGCTTCAGTCAATCGTTTGTCAATTCTTTGCGAGAATTTTCTCAACGAAAGGGTCGGTTCACAAAACACGTATATAATATCCAACTATTTTAAATCAATTAAGAGAACCCTTATTCAATAATTTCTGATCAATTCAAATGACCTTGATTATTTATATTTAATTATATTTGAATTAATATTGTTATAACAATAAATAAAATTGAATTAAAAGCGAATCCATTAAATCAATAAAAACAGAGTTGAGTGAAGACCAGAGCTATTATAGCTTTGGATAAAATCCATTCAAATAAACATCAAATGATTTGTCGCGCGATTCCTCTAAATATCATTTTTTATAAACAGAAATAAATCGAAACTCATTTTAAACTCATTTATCGAATGATTTTTATTTCGCAAAAAATGTTTTTCAAACTATTGTTCATAACTTTATTCTGTGCCCAAACTTTGAATGCGTTCCCCCCTTCCGTCGCTTTGAATAAGGTCGCACCCGATTGGGTGCCTGATTGGATTAAGGAGTACTACCTAATGCCCGGATCAAATGAATTGAAAGACCTGATACTTGAGGACGAGATTTGCATCGAGAAATTGGATGAGCAACTTTCAAACGGCAAACAAGAGTCTGAAAGAAAGTACAATTGTTATGAGGCCCGAAAGTGTACACAAGAGTCCTATTGTTGCGTCAATTTCGATGTTCACAACAAATTAGTTAAATGGGATCCGACGGCTCCAGAGTGTAAGTAGGAAAATACAGGAACAGACACAATGGCTAAAGTTGAGGCCATTCTCAAAATGCAGGCAAAAAAGTTCAACGACACTTGTAAGACGTACCTGATCAATTTGGGTAATTTCGAGATCGAAACAAAGTGCGTCAATCGCAGGATGAGTGGAGTGACTCCTGGAGGGGAGATCACCAAAGAAGAGCTCTGCGACAAAACAGACGGCAAGGAGTTAACGAATTTCAAAGTGACCGCTGCCTTCAAATTCGCTAATTATTTGGGTCTCATCGGTAAGGTTTGGCGCCAACAACAGACCGAAGCCGACGCCAAGAATGTGTCCATTCGCGTGACTTATATGCACGAAATAGATCCCTCCCAAACACATAAATACAACTTTTATGATACCGTCGTCTGGAATGGACTCCAAAAGATTCAAAATGAGTTTTCATTTAAATACGCTTTCAGTACGAAAGGTATCCCTATATTTAATACACAAATAAACCAGAATTTGGTTTATTTCGTTAAGGTATGGGCCGTACCCATGGCCTCACATCTTATCGTTTGATACAATATAGTAATCAATTGTTTTTTAGGAACCAAACACTGTTTATGTCTATCAATTTAATGAGCAAAACGTAGCGGAAATGTCGGAACCCTTTTACGATCCGACAAATGACAGACTAATTATTTTCGACAATCAAACGAACGCCGATCGGTCCGGATATCTGAGAATCAAATATCTGTTACTTCACGTGCCGTCTGACCCTAAGGTTAAGATTCTGTCGATTTTGATTTTTGAAGGAATCAAATTAGTATTAAATCAGACCGACCCTCAGTATTACGCTTTCATCTACACCGAAGGTCTGTCCAAATCATTCGTTTCTTAAAATTTATTTATCGTTTGAATGAATTTCAGAGACATACGACGGAAAGTCCTTTTATTTTAGACACTATTTGCGTAGCAAAACCCGGGCACACGTAGACTACAAGGGAAGGGACAATACCTTTAAAACTCTGGACTGGTTTACAGACGAAAACGTCAATTATTGCACTGAACTGAAAAAGGGTCCAACAGCTGTCGTTATGCTCTATAGGCAGGAAAGAGCGAGAACCCAATCCATCGCATCCGTTACCTGAGATTTCGCTGAGATTTATGGGACTAAACACGAGTTAATGCAAATTAAATTCAATGGAAATCGATATGAAGTTATGTCATCGGAGTTGGAGTTCGGACACGAAAAGAAAAAGCTCCAGGACATCAACAACGCCGAGGCATTCTTCCATTGCGAAAAACATCCGGCGGCGGTCCCACCCGTGGATCAACCGTGTCATGACGATTATCCCACAGAATTGAACGATGATTTCAAAGCCGAAAATTTTTTGGAATTACCGGTCGGTGATGAGGGACCACAAGAGTCTATCTCCACATTTGTAAGGATAAATCATTTTATTTCAATTCAATTATTTATTTGTAAATCTTTTCAGCAAATAATAGTAATAATACTATTAGTGCTCATTATTCTAATGGTTATGGCGATCGGGATCTGGTATCTGGTGGTTCCCATCGATGAAAATTCTTAAGAACCGATTATTGAATACATTCTTTAAATTATATATTTTCTATAAAATTCTTGTTTTTATTGATTTCTTTATTTGATTTATTTTTAATTAAAAGTTTTCATTTTGACTCAAAATCTAATTTCTATTTGAATTGATTTTTTTAAAACTTATTTTTCAATTTCTCAAATCATTGCGAAGCACTTCATGGGACAGAAGAGACCCATTCTTAAGATTTTTAACCCACACTTAAACCCTATTTAATGCTAATATCAATTGATTTTCAGAAACGATGCAATAATTTCTTTAAAAGGTTTAAGAATTGATTGGAACAGAGATCACAATCAGAGGAATGTTGTCATAATTGGGGGCTAAAAAAGTTGCAGTTATTGGCATTCTTCAGGAAAAGGGGTGAACTCATGGTTTGGATCAGAGGTCAGATGATTGTCTCCTTTTCTGAAGAATCTTCGAGTTATTGTTCTAAAGGTTTGAATTGTTTGCCGACGGACTCAATAAATAACATGAAAAGTCTATTAAATTATTTCTTTAATTATGACCAAGTTATATTAATTCAATTAGGGTTTTATTTGATTCTAAATCTAAATATAAAATATCACAATATTTTTCATAACATTATAATTTAATTTTAGTCTAAAATATAAAAAATGTTAATATTTTGTCAAAATTTTCAGATAAATAGTTAAACAAAAGTTATATTAATATAAAGAGTAAAACAATTAATAATTAATTAATTTTGAGTCAATTAGCAATTCCTCAATAGTCGAGTACTTCTTGACATTATGCGGACCATTGATAATAGCGGTCAGAATCTTCGTCTGACCAGATATTGAAGAAACGATAACTAAGTGAAGGTTTCCATCTGAAGACCAAAAGGACTTCACATTCTGGACGCCAGGCGTCGGCAAAGACTGAATAACTTCGAACTTATTATATCCGCGCAGTTGTAGTATAAAAGTGGTTCCCAAGAGACGACTTCCCGCTGCTATATATGTGTGGTTCGATACTTGGAATGAGTCCAAAGAGATGACGCCATTGATGTCAATATTCTGGAAATAGTCGAAAGTCTTTCCGTTGAGTTTATAGACAATAATCGGTTGAGAGTATAAACTGTTGTCATAATCGCTGCAAATGTTTTCAGAGAGTTTGGTCTTCTCGTTGGCTAACAGACGATACAACTGTCCATCAGATGTCTGGACTGTTATAACAGAACTTGAATTTGCGAACTCTTTTCTAATTTGATTTAATTCTGATCCGTATATCTCTTTAGAGACAACAAAATAAGAGATTCCTTTGGAGTCAAACAAAAAAAAACAAAAATTAATACAAAAATACAAAACTTTAAGAAAAACATAATTTGTTATCAAAAAGTTATAATTGAGTTAAAAGTATAGTTGGGTTTAGTTTTATGGATCATTACCTGAAGACTTATCCTTTAGATGAGATGCGAACTGAAATGTTAGAGCCGTTTCTTGTCTATTGATTTGTTGTCTAATTTTGGCCAATAGTTGGTTGACATCATTGGTATATCTGGCGAAGAAGTTTGCCATATCGCTGATGTCATATCCGTTTAACAAACCGGTGATAATCATGTGATGCATCGAAACGGGAAGTGCAAACTCAGTGATACCATCGACCACTTCTGGTCGGACAAGACTGACAGCCCTATTGTTGAGGTCATGAATATCGATGCCGTTGTACTTTCCGGGAGAGGCTATGTTTCCGCTGACGAAGAGATCGGTGGCAAAGGTTTTGATTCCATTTATTTGTTGGTGTCTCCCATTAGTGGTGACCAACGCATCAATTGGTATATTATTTATGGTTTTCCTAACGATTAAGTTATCGACTGTTACTCTATTTGTAAAGTTTAAGAGCGATTCAATCAATTCATTGGTTTGTGTGAGAGTCAGTCGATTGCCAACAAAATAAGACAAATCTATTCTATCAATCAATTTGTTGACATCCAATGCTTTTTTAGCTGATATCCAGTTCTGGAAAGTAGTCGTCCCAGAAATCAATTCATTAGTGTTGACTAAAATCAAGTCATTTGGAAACTTAATTCCGCTGAGAGTACCGCCGATGAAGACATCCTTTTTAAAAGTAACTCTTCCGGCAAAAGTTTTTCGTCCACTAATTGCATGACTCGTCTCATGTCTGACTGCTGTCTGATTAAGTCTGACCACATCTACACCATTGACCAGTCCCTCAACATTTACATAGCCGTCGACACGAAGTCGTGACCCGTTTGCCAAAATAGGTCTTAAGAATGTCTTTCGAGAGCTTATTATCTGAGGCTTACTCTTAAGCACTGCATCACTAAATAGAAGGGAAATATTTTTGCCATTAATTAAATTCCTGACAAAGAGTTGGTCGACAGTCACGTCTCCTTCAAAAGTCAACGGCGCAATCAAAACCTGTTCACCACTTTTTGTCACTACTCTATCGGCCAATCTGTTGATATGGATGCCATTGACAAGACCCTGGACATTGACATTTCCCAAAACTTGCAAATTATTGAACTGTTTTGTGCTGTGAATGGTTTGAAAGAGAGATGTTGATCCGTGACCCACAGAATTCTGTGCCAATAGCTTTAAGTCGCATCCATTCACTGTTTTCATGACATCTATATCTGTGCGAACGGAAACACTTCTGTTGAACACTATATTGCCATCGATTTTGAGGTTGTGTCCAATTAGTGCTAATTGTGTCGGTCTTAAGCCATCGATTGTGGCCATCGGTGGAGTCAACCGAAGATGTCCTAAATTGATATCATTGGCGAAAGTCATTGGCGCCAGAATCACATTATCTCGCGTTCGAGACATTATTCTTCTCTGTAAAGACTGGACATCGATTCCATTAATAGTTTTGCTCAGCTCTACATTAGATCTAATTAAGACATTTCCAGTAAAAGTCTTAAACCCGCGAACTATTGTCTTCTGATTCTTTAAAATAACTCTTTTGGAGAACTCGCGAATCGGGAGTCCATTCAAGTAATCACTGATTAAGTCGTTATTGAAATGTGTTATTGAAGTGAAATTCTTTGACCCAAAGATGTGTTGTTCAGTATTTAAAGTGACGACTCTTGCCTTCATGTCATTAATATCTATGCCATTAATAGTACCCAAAGCAGTGATGTGTTGAGCACCGACTCCGGCCGCAAACACTTTATTGATAAGAGGCCTGCCGTAGGAGTGAGGGAATCGATTAGTGAGAACCACGTCATTAGCGAATTGCGATAACGAATGGTTATTAACAGTTGTCTTAACATTAATATCAGACATCACTTCTAGTCTGCCGTTTATGTGAGTCGTGGGACTCATTAATCTTATATTACTATTAATTGTTTGCCGACTATTAGTCAACATTACGTCTGAAGATATGTTCAAACCGTTAACAGAGCCGGCGATCACATGTCCTAAGACTCGGATCGATTTGAAATGCTTTGGTCCCCGAATATAATCACTTAAATTATTATACTTTCCGACAGTCTGTCTCTCGAAAGCTCTCAAATCAATTGCGTTCAAACGCTGTCCTTCCCTTTGATCCACATTTCCATTGATTACAACATTATGTGTGAACTTCTTTAGCCCTAAAATGAGTTCATTGGGAGCCATAGTCTTGTGTACAAAATCTTTTGGTAGTGAAAAGCCGTTAATGTCTGGCGATAATAGTTGTCTGGTTTTGATGAGTCCTTCAAAAAGGAGCGGAACTCTAATCGTTTGGTTAACAGTTTTTAGCCAAAGAATATTCAGTAAATCACTTATAAGGAAGTGATTAATAGTTTTCGCCAAAATATTTCCGCCAACACTTAACTTATTGAAACTGACCGGTCCTTCAAATGCTGTGTTTCTGTTACTAATCACGAGTCGCAGCAGTTCTGAGAGATCGGTGCCGTCTATAGTGCTTCCGGAGTCCATTGTTATATCATTTAATACGACAACAGTTCTGTTGAAGATCTTTCTGTTCAGATGTTGGGGTTGAGAAACATTTCTTCGGACGCAGTCGGCGCTCAAATCTATGCCATTAATAGAGTCTGAGTCCAAATTATTGACGAACTCTACCGGAGATCCGAAGACAAGATTTCCGGTAATGACTTGTTGTGTATCAGTTGTAATGCAATCGCGACTCAATTTGATTCCATTGACTGTTCCGCCGATCTCTACACCTCCCAAGACAGCCACCGGTGCTTTGAATATCTTTCGTCCGGCGATATTCTGTTCTCCAAAAATAGTGACCGCATTAAAGGCTATTTCTGAGACATTAACCATTCTATTGATGAGTCCTTTGAGTTCAATTCGAGAGACACTAATCGGCGAATCCATAATCCACTGACCGGTAATCACTTGATTGGGACCATTCAGGCGAACGACTCTTTTGCTGATATCTCTGAGATCTTTGCCATTCAAAGCTCTGATGACATCAATATTCTTTGCCTCTAATGAGTTGAATACTTTTTGGCCATTAATTTGTTGATTAGCTTCGAATTTGTTGACAAAATGTGAGGGAAATATACGATTAATTGAACCAAAATTCTTATTCAACAGAAGATTCTTCTGAAGGACTAGTTGTCCGTATGTATGGCGACCGCTCACGACTTGCGGTTGCGGCCAATCGGCCAGAAGTGCATCGCTTACATTCAGATTATTGATGAGTCCTCTGATGTCCAACTGATCCGCTGTCAGGTTATTGAAAGTAAAGTGAGCGCTAATCAGTTGATTGCCATTAATTGTCAAACTATTGTCCGATAACTGAGGAAATGGTATTCTATTTAAAACAAAATCTCTGTTCGCAATGTTTCTTATCGTTGAGTGTCCGGCACTTATCGGCTCTGAAAAGACGATTCGACCGACAATTGTCTGATTCATTGATTTGAAGACCAAGTTATTCATGCCTTTAGAGACTAATCCCAAGTCGTTTGACAACTTGTCGATACGATTCTTGACTAAAGTGTTTGTGATTTGAGGCACTTTTCGATTACCGTTAGTTATTAAGACGTTTCTGGCGTTTATTGCATTTGCTTTGATCTTTCCTCTGACAACGACCGGTGCCGTCACATTCTGTACGGTATTTGTCATCCAAACCTTATCTGCTTTGGCCGTCAAATGCCTCAACTCTTCGTCGCGTATCGATAGTGTCTGATCCAGCCGTTGAAGACAAGTGCGGAGGGGGTCCTTATCGTAGATCACATTCATTTTACTGACTTCTAATTGGAGTTTCCAAATGGGACTCAACGGAGACCGCAATGTCTTGTCGTTGTAAGTGAAGAGAGAGAAGTAATGCATTTGAAAGTATGAAAACAGATTCACGCTATCAAAGGCCGGCTCCGGTATAATCAACTGTCCATTCAAGTGATACTTAGAGTCAACGGCTTCAGTGAAGAACATTATCCTATCCTTTAAGACAAATGCCAGCAATACTTCTGCGTTGGGAAGTCTTATCACCGAAACATCAAAAGCGTTTCGGGTCTCAAACAAGTTCTGATAGACGAGGAACTGGTCGCCGGCCCACCAATAGATACGCGAGATATCATTCGGTTCGACAAAAACGAGATAATTATTGTGATTGACTGTGAAGTGATCCACTTTAGACCCGGAGTTAACGATTCCCTGAATTAAAGTTAGTTTTTCTGTATCTCTGGGATTGTATCGGAAAACAGGGGAACCGGAAACTATTTTTGGATTAATGCCATTGATTTCTGAAGTCAACGATCGGTTCAACTCCTGACTGACAACTATATATAGGGCGCCCCTCATATTGAAGAGCTTTACTGATGTGGCGCTGACTGTTGTCTGTTCGGCCATTACATCGAATTGAGTGTTTGTCCACTGATATAGCGTTAGACTCGACTGAAGAGTTTGTCCGACAGATGTGCGGCGCATATGACAACTGACTGCCATATAAATGAGGTTTCGGTCCGAAAGGATATCAAAATCGCATCTGACGTCACTCATAATGGTTTGAGATCTTATGAACTGTCGGTTGGATTCGTTGAACTCATATAAGGCCAGGTATTCGCGATCATAGCTCTTGAAGGCCACCACAAGCCATATATTTGATTGATATATGAAATACCGAGACTTGAAAGGCATTCCATTTTCTTTCTCAAAATAATGGGCCAAATGAGTGATTTGCGGAACAATTTGATGACTAAATGCTCTAAATTCTGCCAAAACAAGCAAACCGTTGAGATGTCCCCAAAACAGGTACGTCTTGTTCTTATTCTCGATGACAGTCCACATCCGAATGGGTCCGTTGGCGCCGATATTTGTCAACATATTATTAGGAAAGACTGCCGAAGCGTTTTCCACTTTGAGTTGATTTTCAGTCAAAACTATCGTAAAAGAGATTAAAGTTTTAAATAAAAATGATTTAAATAAATGAATGAATGAATTCCCAAAGGAATACCTCCTTTGTCGGGCAGTGAGAACCAGTAGCCATTCTTCTGCTTCATTCGGATTCTGGACTCTTCAAGAGATCGATGAAATTCGAGCTTAAAATTGTTGACACTCTCCGTCAGAAAGTCCTGCAATTGTCTGAATTCTGTCTTTTCTTTTGTCTCATATTTAAGAGGATTGTTATATATATCTCTTAATGTCTTTTTTGGGTTCGTTTGTGTCCAAACATAACACAACTTAAACACAATTAGAAGTAATTTAATTAAATTCATAACTCAATTAAGAGACGAGAAAATTGAGCGAAACTAAAATTGTGTTAAAACTCTGTCGAAAAAAGGCTAAGACTCTCGCCTTTTGTATTCATTAAATTAAAAATCAATGAAAAATAACACAAAATTTAATGAGTTTTGCGACAAAAAACATTTTAATGACTCGAATCTCATCAAAGCTTTTGATATAATGAATGGATTGTAAGAAAAATCGAGAGAAGAGTCGGAAAGAGTGAGAAAACTCTTTGAAATCTAATGAGTGTTTGGCTGAGCGATAGGCGAAAGGCCTTTTAGAACAAGAATTGAGACCTTCTTTCCATCAGTTGATTGTAATGAACAATAGTGTCAACCAATGACTGAAAAATTGACTCAAATTAGTTGTCGAGACATCAAATCGTTTGGGTTTTACTCCACAGAGAAAATAGTTTACGACAAAAGTATAGCATAAAAGTTATGACTGTTTTTCCCTTCTATTAAACCAATGGAAAACTCTATTGATTTTTATGACTCCTTTTTGTTATATAACTATTTTTATGGCCAAACAATGACTCGAATAAAGAGTTTTTTTAGAGAAAAAGAGCCAAAACTAAGTCATTATCAATCCTTAACTCTAATGGACACTAATATTTCAGTAAACGAGGAGAAAGAAAAACTTCCACTTAATTCAGAGGACATCAGATTGTTTTGCGATAAAAAGTTGTAAGATAACCAATATTACAAAAAACATGATTAAAATGTTTAGATAAAGTCATTTCAACTTTTAGTTCAAATCAAAGGTTATTTTTAATTGAATTCATGAATATTTTGAAAATTTCTTAATTGAAAAAAAAAATAAGATAAATGTCAAACTACTAAAAGGATTGAGAACTTTGCTAAAAGTTAAATAGATCAGATAAGCTTTGTCAATTTAAATGTCAATTTTCTTTGGAATTTTTCGTTTGAAAGTTGAATAACAGGTTCAGGAAAGCCTTTCCCAAAAAAGAGGACCGGATAAGCATTTGGATAAGTGGTAGAAGTATGCCATACAAAGGATCTGCAGATGTGTTAGCTCTTAGGTCTAGGCCTAGGACTCGGTCACCACCAGTGAGTCCCTCTAACATAAGGTATTTCCATTAGAGAAGAGTTAATCCGTAAAAGACGTAAAGACAAAACCAATCCCTCATAGCATTGACTTATGAGACAAATCAAAGTCAATATAAACGTAATTAATGTATGATATGATAGCAGACAAAAATTTGGGCGCATTTTGTAAATAATAGACACTATCTATGAATGGATGGGTTGAGCGCCAACTCATGAGGTCTGTCCTCTCCCACCAAACAATACAATTATAGCCGAGTTTTAAAGACATTTAAACCACTCTTTTAGTAAATTGATTAGTATTTTAGCTAAACATCAAATGATTTGTTTTTTAATAACATTTAATTAATTGTAAAACAAATTAATTTTTATTTTGATTTTATAATTGAATTTTAAATCAATTAAAATATGTCCCGACATATGTCCGATCGATTAGTTCTCAATGATCTGAACGCCAGAAGTGAGTTGGAGGTCATCGATGGTATTTACGGTATGTCTTCACAACTTTTCTGGACATCAATTCAATTAACAATTGTTTTGTTTATTATCTCTTTGTTTGGGACCGAAGACCGATCGATAATAACCACAAATAGCGCTAATATTCTCAATATTATGGCCGAGTCTTCGTCTGTCAATCCGGAGGAAGAAGTGATCCGAAAGAGAGGCCGCAAAAAGACACCAAAGATATCACTTTTGCCATTAAGGCGTTCCCCGCGAAAGGCGCCAAACCCTTCATCGGATCTGTTGTTCGGAGACTCGCAGTCGTCGACCACTTCAGACCAAACTCACGACTATTTTCTGCGAACACCGAAGAAAACGCCTCAGAAGTCATCGATAGTGAGAACGCCATCCAAACAGACGCCATCGAAGTCCGGCTCAATGTCTGTCCGAAGAGTATCGCCGCGAAAAAGGCTTCAATTGGACGGCAATGACAGCGGTATTGGTCTGAGTCCTGCGCTCAGCAACTCTGAGGGCACTCCAAAGACGATTACACCCGAAGCCAAGAAACAGGTGCCGAAGGCTAAGACTTCGAGCAAAAGCTTATCGATGACCAGAAGACGGCGCCGAAGATATTTTTAACCACAATTATTGTCGAGATTTTCATTAATGATCTAATTTTAAGGAATTATTCAGTTTTTTCACTATTTATTCAAACCTTAACCTCAATTCAATTGTTTATTAATTTATTCAAAGACTCCTTAAGAGGGAGACCTCCTAAAGACTGGACCACACATTCATTTAATGATTTATTTTCTTTTTAAGCAAATATTTAATCGATTTTATAAAACATTTGAATTTAGTTTTCATTGATTTAAAAGATTTTAAATACATTTCAAAAGTTTTATTATACGATAAATACATATCAAACGATACAACACTTGAATTATTTGCTCAAAATTTTGGCTCAAATTTTAGTAATTATTTAACTCTTTTCAAGTCATTTATCTATAAATCGATTCATTATTTTTTGATTAAATCAAATAAAGAGTAAAAAGTTTACAAAAGTCTAAGATTTGGATCAAAAGTAAGTATTGTCTGAAATATGTTATTAAATGTTTTAATCAAATAATGAGTTGAACTCTTCGTCGACCAACTCATCAAACGGGTCATCGCCTCCGAAGACCTCATATTCTTCATAATAATCGACATTTAACTTAAGATCAATTGTTTTAATTCTTTTACAGTTTTTCAATAGTTTTGTTTTGATCTCTTCGGCGAACGACTCTTCGCGGACATACATATGAATGGTCTCCAAATTGTTGAGTCGACTCAATATATCAGCCGTTTGTTCGGTAACTTCGGTCTCAATATTGAGGTAAAGGTGTCTGAGTTTCGGCAGTTTTAACTCAATTCCGGGTAATATAGCGATGAATCCCTAGGACTTCAAAAACATCATTTGTTGCATCGATTGAGTGATTTTCAAAGACTCCAAGTTTTCGAAGCCATTCATTAATTCAAAGGATATTTGAAAATAGTTTAAGGCGTCTGAACCACAGCTCACGAATATATCCAAACTTTTCAATCGCTTGAATCGTTTCAAATGATTGACTAATTGACAGACATTTAAATAGTTGTCTGAATCCGTATACGAAACGCAAAAAATATTCTTCAGTTGCGAACAATTGACAGCTATTTGTTCCATCGCTTCGGCGAAGAGTCTGGCGTTTAATCCAATGCCAAAACCAGTGATGACCTCTAAATCAATCAATTGATCCAATTTTGAGATTTGATTCAAAAGAGTATTGACTTGATTTGGTTGGCAATCAGTGGCACAAACCGAAAGTTTTCTCAGAATTTTTCTGTGATTTCTCACAAATGTCTCGAATCCGTTGACATCCCATTCGAAGTAATTTGTTTGAAGTTCCTTAAGATTATCGAAATTCAAGTCATGTGTTGAATAGATATTCAATTTTTCAATTTTCGGGAAACGTTTTGAAATCAAATTATTATCAAATGTTTTATCAGTATTTGAATCCAATTTCAAAGACAACAATTTTTTGCCAAACTTTTCATAGAAAGTGATGAAAGTGTTTGAATCCAAATCATTTCCCAACGAATTAAAATCGATTTATATTTGTCTCAAATGAGGACACATTTGGTTAATCTTTTTGACAACCCATTTGACCTCCTTCTTAGTCATGAGATCAAAGTGTGGAACAACTCCTGAAATATTAGTCACATTCCGACACTTCTTCTTCAAAACACATTTAAATGCTTTGAATTTAAATCTTTTGTTTTGAAATTCTTTGATATCGAGTGAGTATTGCTTCTCGAATATAGTCCTCTGGAACTGTTTGGACACACATTCGAGTCTTAGTTTGTCTTTGAGTGACAAATACTGAAGAATGACTTCAGACAAATCATCGCAAATTCTGGCATCAAATGAATCACTTCTTTGATTCAAATCAATTGATTTCAGTTCAGTTGAAGTCATATTAAAAGCGATTAAAATTCAATTTTAATGATAAAATCTTTTCAATGGATCCACAAAAACGACAATAAATTTGCGGAAAAAAGCTTTTCTGAAGCAAAGAATATATTCAAAGACAAAGAAGTTTTACCACAAAAAACGTTTGAAATTAATTTTCGATTAAAACAAATTCAATGACAAAACCCAATACTCCCTTCAATTGTATGACTTTGGGGTTCAATATCTGTAATGAACGCAATTTGTGAATCAAATTAATGTAAGATTTCAAAGAATTCTGAAATGATCTAGCACTTAGATTCTAGGTTTTAATTTTTCAGTTTTGAAGGGATAAAATTCTAAGACAATGAAGAAATCAATTAAAGCCCAAATTATTTGCAAAATAATATTTTTATTGAATGAAAAATTGACTGAAAATGAAACAAATATTTTAATCGATTAAAAGTCTAATTAATTGATTTCTTGATTAATTTGTCGTCAAAAAACGTATCCGTTTGTTGATATAAAAAGTTATTTCAAAGAATAGCATATAATAAACGATAAGAGAAAATGTTTATTCAATTTCTTTAGTATTTGTTTCAGCAAATGATTTGGTCGGCAATCGACTGTTAACTGTCATTGATTAATGTTTGGCTCATTTATTACATTTTGAGTTCATCTGACAATTTATTTTAATGACAATTCAAAACTAAAGACAAATACGAGAGCACTGGCAGAACAGAAGGGGACGAACTCTCCTCGCAATCTGTTTTCCGACTGTCTCTCCTCTATATATATGGTTAGAGTAAAAGCCAATAAAAAAAAGCAAAAGAAAATATAATTCCAAGAGTTTAGCGAAAAATAAAGTCAATGATTGAGAGAATAGTGGAATGAGAATAAGGTTTTGCTGTTTTACAGACACTTATATGTGTTCGCAATGAAAATGAGAAAATAAAGTCAAATAATTGCACTTAAAATGTATGACACAAAACATCACTTGAATTGTGATGACTAATGATTTGGCTCTTTATCTTCTGACCAATCAGTTTAGCTCTTCGGCAGACAATTCATCCAAAATAATGTTTGAAAAAAAGTACTCAACGATAATATAGCGCCAGAATTGTCCATAAAATCATAGAAAACGTCGAAACACTTTGTAATTGAGGCCAAAATCGTTTTTCCAAGAATTCATTGAAAATGATTTTCGATATTAAGAATAAATTTAGAGAAAAATTGTTTCAAATTTTTTGAAATTTAGTTTTTATTATTTCCAATTACTTAATAATAATTAACAATAAATTTTAGTGTAAAAGTTTTGGTGTATTTTTACGTTGATTTTTAGTCAATAGTAATAATAATGATAATAATGATAATCAATGTATTTATCAATAATGAGGCAAATGTTTAATCGTATCAATAGATCAAAAGAAAAGACAATATTCTTGTTGTTGTCTGAAGTGAATTAATGAATGTTTAGATTCTGATTAAATTACACAATGATTACAATTAAACTATTTATTCAAATGATTTTTTTTATGTCAGCTTTTTGTTGAGAATCCTATTTATAAGTATTGTTTTTCAATGTTTTAAATACTTTTACAATATTTATAATATTTATATATATAGTAAACAATTTTATTATTTTCAATGATTATTACAGCGTATTATCAATAATAATAAGTTAATATATTTTGTTGTCTTTTATTCCCCAAAAATATTGATTTTTTAAAGTTTTCAAAATTATTTTCATTTTTGTCGGCTTTTGTATTCGTGTTTAGTTTTGTTGAAAAACTTACACTTTTTCGACGATAAACAGTGAATACGAACTCTAAAAACAACTTAACATTATTTGAATGAATGAACCAATTGTTTTGAGGACAGGAAAGAGAACTCACAATAGAGTAGCAAAAAGAGAGATGAGATGACAGACAAGTACTGAAACTATGATAGAGAGCAACACAGAGAGGGAAAGACAATGAGTTTGAAAAAAGAGATTTTCAAAAAAAGAGAGAATAGTTATCAATAAATACATAATGACTGCCGTTTTAATGCTGATTGTGTTATAAAACGGATAATAAATACTATGGATTGCTTCACATTAAGACTCTTATCAAAGAAATGAGGGGAGAGAGAGAGAGAGAGAGAGAGAGAGAGAGAGAGAGAGAGAGAGAATCGATACATAGTTTTGTGGTCTACTCTAAAGAGAAGTTCTCTTATATTTTTTTAAAGACCCCAATAAAAAAAGATTAATTATTATCGCATTATTCCCTCCCAATAGTACTGTTGAGGAATAATGAGAACTAAAGAATAGAAACAGAAAAAGAAAAAACAGTAAAACCATAAGAGAGTGAAAAAGAGTGAAAGAGAACAAAATGAATGAAAAGTGGAGACAAATAAAAGAGAAAACAAGTCGTCGACACAAAAACACAATAATATAAGAATCCATTATATACTTCACACTAAAAAACATATTCTCCTCCAATGAATAAATAATAATAATATTCTGGAACTACTTATTATGAATACAAACACACAATTTTTATTCTCATTATATTATTATTAATTTTTCTCCTCTTTTATAGACTTCATACACAAGAATAATGAGAGCAGAAGAAGAAAATTCTTAGTTATTCTGTATTTAATCATTTATACAGAAACACCACTTAATGGAAGTCTCAAAATAGTAATAATCAATAACTTATCTAATTTTTATACAGAAACCTATATTTCGAGTACTCTTTCTTTGGATATACTATTATTTCATTTGTTTTCTAACAATTATTTCCTTATTATTATTCTCTTATTATTTTAGAATTATTTTTCTAAAAATTTTTGCCCAAAACTTAGCGATCGATAGCAACTAATTATCAAATGTTTTCGTAATTCATTCATTAGTGGTATTCTTCAGATAAATAGTTTGTTTCGATCCAAAAATCAATCTCTTATTACATAAGAAGAAAGACTTAAGATATACGTAAGACTCGATTCGTTTTCAAATATAAAAAGGATTTGATTCAGACATTGGTTTTATAGAAAATGAGTGGTTTTTATACAAATTATTGTTTGCGATAAAAGTGTTTTATTTCCATATAAATAGTGTTTCGTTATTATTCAGAGGAGATAGAGATGTATATATATATAGAGTCGACAGAAACCCTGCATTTTAAACAATGTTTTGATTTTTTACAATAAATATAATTTTATTCGACAATAATATTAATGATAAATTGTGTGCCGAACAAAATGTGATGGATATTGATTTGTTTCAGACATTAAAATACCTTAATTTTCATAAATATATATTCAAATATATTATATATATATATAATACAATTACAAAATATTATTCAAAAAACGAGAAGAAAATTAAAGTATTTCAATGGTTATGAAGAATGAATCAAATGATCGATAGTTTTAATAACAGTTTTGTCTTTTTATATATATATTTATATCAATACATATTCTTAAAGATCATAAATAAAAAAAATCTTATCTTTTAAACTCATTTTCGCTTTGGTTTTATTCCTCGCTTAACATTTATGCCTAAAAAAAACTTTTTTCAGAATTAGTTTTAAAAAATTCATTCAAAAAAACATTTTTCATCGGAAAAAGTCCAACAAATTAAACAAATAAAAGAAAAAAACTCTTTTCGTATTCAATACACAATAGATCTCAAAAAACTTCATCTCTTTTTCTTTTTGGGTAATTATTTTACATAAAACTCTTTAATAATTTAAAATAAGTTTCGCAAAAAACAAAATCAAAATAAAACTTTTGTTGAGCACTCGTTTCATTAATTTTCTTGTTTTGTATATAAATTATGATATATTTTTAGTGTTAATTAAAATGTTTTAAAACAATAGTTTCGCCAAAAAAAATGGATTTGAATTATTGGTTAAATGTATTGTGTGTTTTGGAATCACTTCATTTGATGTGTTGGTGCAAAATATATATAAATGTATTGTATATAAACTCGAGACAACAGAATATTGAGAACTCATTTCTAAAATTTAATTAATTTAATATTTGATTTGAACGCCGATTACAATGAAAATGATTGCGATTCTCGTAATATGTTTTACTAATATATTTACAGAATAGGAGCGGAAAAAAAAGTTAATTTGTTATCATTGTTACAAAATCCCAAATAAAACAATTGTTTAGAATATATTCCCCTCTAAGAGAAAAATTCATCCAAAAAATGGTTGACTTCTTTTAGAAGAAGATATTTTGTGAGACAACAACAGAAAACATATTCGACAACAACTTTCTTATAGACATTTTGTCATTCAATGGTTAAGTCATTTAAATTAATCTAAAAATTTGCTTAAATAGTGTTTTTCTTACTCTTCATTCGTTTAGTTCAATAAATATCGCCTTAATTTTATTATAAAGACCTACTAATTAAGACTATAGTCAATGGGGTGGCCGTCCTATAGAGTGCTGTCCCGTTGGCAACAAGTTATGTACCATTGGGGAGGTATCGTCTCTGCTGTCGGCATCTTCTGAAGCATAGCTCTGTCGGGACCTCTTCAGTACAGACTCGACTAAACCGGTCTGTCTTTGCTGTTGGGTTAGTGTAGACGTAGTGATGGCAGGACTTCCCAGACTCGGGTGCGTCACCTGATTGAACACCGAGTGCTTCGGACTCACAGTTGCGTTCGGTATCTTCGGGTCGTAGACCAAAATGTTTGTGTTCTTGAAGACGGACTGACCACTCGGTTGATACGGCGTTGCCTGAAATGTGGGGAGGCTTTGAAATGTTGGTGTGCTCTGAATGAAGGCCGGCATCATTTCACCGGCACTGGTGTCCATTGGCACTGAAAAAACGGATGACGCGCCCGAAGACGGCGGAGATATCATTGAATTGCATTTCTGTGATGATTGCGACAATGCGTCCAATACTAGGGCTGACAACTGTTGGTGTGAAGAAGTGCTCGTCGCCGACGGACACGACGATGATATGGCCGCCACCTGAAGACTGGGCGCCGAATGGGCTAAATGTTGATGAGATTTGCCGATCGAACTGACGGTTGACGTATGTTGTGGTGTGTGTTGTGTCGAGTGATTTACGTGCTGTCGGTTCTGGCGTAACGTCGGTTGCGCTACGAATGGTCCGGTTCTCGAGTGATGCGTTGAGTGCTGACTATTGGAACCGGTGCTGCCGTTCGCATGGCTTACGTTATTTAGTCTCAAGTGATGTGAAGAAGTGGTTGAATGAGTCGAGTGGTGATAAAATGGTGACTGCAATGAATTCGGCGGCGACTGTAATGAGTTCGGCGGTGTTATCGGTGCCCATATTTTCGCCGGAAATCGCGAAGTTTGATAGTTAAGGGCCACTCCTGTGGTACTCGTTACTGGACTCTCGCAGTCCATTGCAGACGAACACACCATATGATGTAGGTTTGAGTTGAGGGCTGAGTTGTTTGTCATTATATCGTTGATGACGTGAAAAGATCCGGTTTGCGTATAACTGTTCTGCAAGTGATGGACCGGTAGTGAAGGACCGAAGTGTTGATGAGTCGGATCCGAATGGGCCCTAATGTTCATCACTAATGGTTATCAATAAAAACGAGAGAAACATATAATTAATAATAAGCTTATGATTAGAATGTCTTCACTAATAGTTTTTCACGTCTTTTGGCACTTCGTGTCTGACGTCTGGTATTTAACAATCAATTTATGGTTTAATACTATTATAGCAAAAACGATAAGACTTACATTCAGGACACTGACCGGCAGAGCCCATAGCGCTGGGACTGAGTAATCCCTGTTCGATAGCTGGACTGGAACTGGTGGTGGTGTTAGACGTATTGGTACTGCCGTCAGACGTGCGCCGGAAGAACGAGTGCTGAAGAGCGTTATGCGGAGTAATACGGGTTTTTGGGTTATAGTCAAGCATTCGAAGGATGAGATCTTTGAATTTCAGATAATCAGACACCGCGTGTCCCGGCTCTCCAAGTCGACGACCACCCGGTCCGCCCAACTCAACGCCTAAGATGTCCGTTAATTTTCTGGCTCCGGGAGGTTTGTACTGATAAGTGGTGAGAAAGAGGGGCAAACAATGCGTTAAAATTTGTTGGAAAATACGAGAACTCATATAGTGTTTGAACTTATATTAGACTATTTGACGCTTAAATCGATTGCAAAATCTGTAATACATTTATCTCACGACTTATATCACTTATAATATCGAAACCTATTAAAGCGTATCATTAGATCCAATATAAAAGTGAAGAATTGAGGGATTCTTATAAATAATATATACAAAGCTCTGATAGCTTTGTCTCGAAATACATCAAAAGTCTAATAAAAAGGTTTCAAAGAGAAGAGACTCACTCTCAGACACAGTAAGAATGTATCTGAGTTTGAGTTGAGTTGAGTTGAGGTGAGGCTTCAATTTGTCTGACACTTATAAATACATTGATTGAGAGCACAGAATATTATTTCCAAAGGAATTCAATAAAACAAATGAAAATCTAAAATAAGATTTACTTTTTTGCCATCTTTTGTCTTCTTAAGGACATGACTTCCATCAGGCATTTTGTCGAAATATTTTCTAGCTTTGTGAGCTTGGTCAGTGATGGGTTTGGGTGGCATTCCCAGCACTTCCACAATTTTGTTCATCTGATCGATTTCATTGGCGCCACTGAAGAGAGGCTCTCCCGTATGCATCTCAACCAGAATACAACCCAAAGACCACATATCTATCGACATGTCATAAGGAATGCCCAGAAGTACTTCTGGTGATCGATAGAACCGGCTCTGAATGTATTGATATATCTATTGAAAAGAAAATCATTTAATTTTAGTTCAAATTATTTGTAAATTATTTTCATTTCTAAGAGAAAAAAAAGAGTAGAAATCAATGGATTTTACGTTTGATTCGCTTTCAATGGATTTCCTCATATTTTTTCGATTAAATCTCTTTATTATCGACTGAAACGTCAAAATATGACTGATTTCAGTATCGTATGAAAGAATTGAGAAAAAATTGCAGTAAATCCGAAGCATTATTACTATAGTTATACTCTTATAAAGAGTGTATACAACAACTCAAGTCATCCAATGAATGAAAAAATTGAGTCGAAAAAAGTCTTTTCAGTAAAAAAAATATGAGAGAAATCAGTTGAAAGCCGAGAAAACGGACAGAATCTGAGCAATTGGTTACCCTTTTTCCGAGTTGACAACTGCTGCCAAAGTCGACAATTTTGATGGCACTTCGTTTGGGACTACAGAGCAGTATATTTTCGGGCTTCAGATCGCAGTGGATGATAGACAGCTCCGGGTTCGACAAAAACATCAGAGCCGTACACATCTGTTGTGCAAACTTTCGGGTAAGGTTTAGGGACACACCGCGAAAGTTCGTGTTCCGCAGCAAATCATACAAATTATATGATAACAACTCGAAGACTAGGCATAAGTGGTTCCTCCACATGAAGTGACCCTTTAGTTTGACTGCAATTTTCAGAACAAAAATAAATGCAATAAATATTTGATTGAGTCATAAAAGAAAGGAAATGAAGAATAAAAACATTATTTTAGTTTATATCACATAAAAGCACTGATTCGACAAAAACAGACATTAAGTCAAGAGATCGACATTTAGAGGACAGACAGACAGACAATCAATGAGACAGTCGAGGGTCATATGACGTACCGATTTTGTCTTTGCCGATGGAATATGAAGTTCCGTTGGACTCGAGATTGTTCATCATTTCCAAGAGCTTAACCTCAATCTGTGCCTGATTTAGGAACGGTTTTTTGTTCTTGATAATTTTTATGGCCACGTGACATTGATCATCATGGTCATATGCCTTGACCACCTGACCAAATGATCCCTTTCCAATTAGGGAATCAATTTCGTAGCGGTCGAAAAACTTCTCCCCGTTTCTGATGATGTAGTCGTGATTATCGTCATCGTAGCCGTCATTATATAGTTTCCGCTCCTTTTTATGACTTGTATTGTCTTCGCCCTGAGTTTGTTGGGCTCTCCTCTTCTTCTTAGCGTAATATACCTTAAAATTGAAAATAAGAATAAATAAGAATTAATGATATCTTTTATGAAATATGACTTTTGATATTAAAAATTAAAGTAAACAAGGTGATATTTCTCATATAGACAAGGGATTTAGGGATTAAACTATTGGGTAAATGGCAAGAGTTGTGGGCGAAGAGCACTTCCATCACTTACTTCGTTAATGTGTTTGTAGGTCTTAATGAGATCAACACTGAGTTTCCGAAGGGGAGCGCTGTCTGGCTCTCTATATTTCATTGGCTGTATTCTGGCTGTAGTGCCGGCGCCACCCAAAGTAGCCGTCGGGTCCGTAACCACGACCTGAGCCGCCGTCTTCTGAGCGGCAGCTGTTGATCCTTGTTGTGCAGCCAATGCCACCATTTGATCCTGAGTAACAAGACGTCCGTACATTACTCAAAAACAAGCATGGTTAACTCAGGATCTAAACCAAATAACAAAAAATAATTCATTAGAAAAAAGTGTTGAAAAAAATGAGCAAAACATTTGAAAAAAGTGATTATCAGTGTCTGTGAGAACAGAAAGGATTTTCAACCCTCAGGTGTTTCGGCAAAGAATTGGAAAAAAAGTGCAAAAAAATGCAAATATAAAGCAATCAAATATACGAATATATATATGAATTGAATATATAAACACATATTTGTCTGTAATCGCAATATATTACAAGAGTTGAGAAAAAAATCTCTCGAACCAGAAATCATGTCTGAAGTCAGGAAAAAATTATCAGAATTTGAATTTTTTTTTTTTAAAAACAAATTTCAATATATATCACGAAAATTCAAATTCATATATGAGTTGAGAGCAAAAGAAGAATAAAAACCAAATTATGGTTTTGAAGACTCAGTTCTTATTATAATATTTTTGCTCATCTCGTATGAGATATACGCAAATCGTGTAATATTTTTCGGAAACAGATCAAAGGCTATGAGAAAAACCTTATGAATAAGAATATTAAAACGAACTAGTTTAAATAAAATTCAAATCTTGTGCCCAAACCAATTTTAATCACCAATACGTTAAACGTATGAAATAATAATAACATTAAAATATATATACATTTATTGAATAATAAAACAAATGCTAATTTGATAATTGGAAAGTCCAGAATTGCATGATATTCAAATGAACTTGCTAAATTTAGCCCACATATTGATCGCGGAAAATACAATATTGATCTATATATTTGTGAAATACTGTAATGAAAGGCAAATAAATATTTTGATATTATGTTCAGAATTGATGGGAAATCTAGAAAAAAAATTCTGTCTATTTTGGGCACAGAATAACTTGAATGTATGGGAAACTCGAAATCGTATTCAATGAGTAGGCATTTTGAGGTCGACATCATTGTGCCCAACAGTCTGTGTCTGAGCGCCAGACATGTCGTGAATGACTGAAATTAATTTTTAAAAAATTTCTTTTCAATACGAGAGTTAACTAACATTTCCTATTTCTCATTCAATTTTGATTAATGGATAAAAAGCAAAGAAAATAATTACAGTTAGAGAGAGAATAAGACTCTTAAGTAATGGCTGTTAAGCACTATTTTTATATGAGTTTAATAAAGAATCAAAAAAAATATCAGAAAAATAAAAATTAGGCACAAAAACCGGAGCCTTAAAAACGCAAACAATGTTTTAACGAAAAAAAAGTAGAGAGAAGTTAGAGCTCTTGAGAGTAGAAAATAGAGGAAACCCATATATTTATGCTATTCTTTTGAGGTTTATATTTAATCAAATAAATTGCTGAGAATTTTCTCCAGCAATAAGAGAGTGGAGCGAAAAAAGGAGAGAAACAAAATTGAAGTAAAGCATCGAATCAGGAATTAAGTGATTTTCTGATTTAACGTCAGTTCAATCACTCGACAGAAACACAACTGACTTATTGAGGAAACGATTGACTAAAACACCAATTCTGTAGGCCTTTCAACAAAGTGTGCGACCATTTTACCCAAACAAACAAAAAATTAAAAGAGAAAAAAGAATTGTATATAAAAATAGTATTAATAGAAGTGGCAGTCAATCAAATTCTGTTCACAACAATGCGAACCTAAGCCCAAAAGAACAGTGAAATTGCTTTTCAGGTATTTTCACAATTCATTCATCGATTCAATTCATTCATACGAATTGAGAGACGAAACAGAGAATCAAAAAATATTAAACCAAAAGTGAAATTCTCCACAATTTTACGGCTATTGACGTCAAATATCGGGTATTAGTGTCCAAAAGGGAATCATTTTCAGCTGAATATTTGAAAATTCAGAAAAAATTTCCGAAAATTCAATTCAAAATGAAATTTGTTTCCAAAAAATAATTTAATATATTTTAAGTTTTTTAATGCCATTCAGTTTCCAAATATTTCACTCGACTTTTCTCTAATGAAAAAGAGAAGACTTTTATCGCTTCAACACAAGAATAAATGAGACCTGAATTAAAACAAATGATAATATTTTTCAAAAATTCTGAAAATGTATCGAAAAAAAAACAATTTTATGTGAAATTTGATGCTTTGAATGGTTTTGAAGGAAAAAATGATTAAATGTTTATCTTTTGAAAAGTGTTTTCCGAAAAAAAAGTGAAACCCTTTTGAGATAACGAGCGAAACGAGACTAAAATTTTCTAAAAAAGGAATTGCTTTCCAAATGACTTTCAAAACCAATTGTCTAACTATTGTAGAGAAAAATTAAACTCAAGAGTATTTGTTGATTGGCTTTAAAACTATTGTAATGAAGAAATGAAAAATTGAGCCAAAGATTAAAAGAGTGACAGTAGTTAAGCCTCAATACTAGTGACCATTTCTAGTGATAAGAGTTAACCAGAGCTGAAAAGTGAAACACAAATTGATTGAAAGCAATCGCGAGTCAAATGACGGAAACACACAAATTAGAGTGCAATCAATATTTTCGACACTATATGCCAGAGTCCTCTCTCAGCCCTTACTTGTCGTCTCTGAAGTGAAAAATATTTTTGCATTTTTCGGAAAACTTGTAAATTAGAGGAAAATTTTCGAGCAATTAGTGCTTTAAAGCTGTTCTCAAAACCAAATCAAAACTGATTTATATCTGATTTCTCTGATACTGAAGACCATTACGCGGAGAGGAAAGACTGTTCCGAAAGACTAAACATGTATTTGTTATGTGATATCAGATAAGTTTGTGCTTATGATAAGCAAAAAAAGTTGTTATGCAATAAAGTGTCAAATATATTACACTAATAAACAACTAATTGATTTGATTACCAGTGCCTCAGAGCCCAAACATTTCTCAATGAGAATATAAGATAAGATGAGAAGAGCGCCAGTTATTGATACGATGAGCTCAACCGCGAAACTAAATTATTTCAAAGCACTGCAAACATTTAGACATACAATTCATTGGACAGAATGTATTTGATATCAAAGGCGGAAGATATAAAGCGAAGCATAAAATCGTATAAAAAACTATTAGATATGAGACTCAAAAAATTGTATTCTTCTCATTGAAAGGCAAACATTTGCTGAACATTCAGAGCATAAATATATATATATTTCGGTTCCACAACAACTATGCCTCAAATTGAGTGCAAACCCAATGTTTGAAAATATACGAAAAAGTAGTTTTGAACTGAGAGGCAGAGACAGAGACAGATCGCAACAATCATAAGAAGTACTATTTGTGAGTAGCGATTATGCTCCTGGCACTACATAAGGCCAGTGCCACATATGAATCAAATCGATTCAAATTCCGGCCACTACTCGACGCAAAGCTGTTATCATTGAATAGAAGAGTTTTCGAGAGAATGGGAGAGAATAGAGAGACTGATGGGAGAGTATATGGAGAGAGAGAAAGACGAATAGAAAGACATTTCTATTCTTAAATGTATGAAAAAATGATAGAAAAAAAACTGTTTGCAGTAAATATGTCTTCACAGACATGAGATGTGATTTTTTTTTATGACCGGAGATCAAGAATTTCATATCAAATACATAGACATTATTGGGTCCAATCAAATGTGTTGACTATTTTGACTGTTGGCAAGACATGAGGCTATCACACTATGGCACAGCTATGGCACAAAATTGGTGCCAAAAAATATTTTTCTCCAAACTTTAACTTTTCAATAATTATTATAAAAATGTGGGGAACAGCTGACGCCTCAAAATAGAAAATAAAAGAAGAATAGCACCGAAAGGGAACAGACGTAAGGCACTGACTCATACAAGACATATATCTTCTCACATAATATATTTCTATGAGAAGTGAAGAAATTTTTGGTCAATAATACAAATAACAAAAATAAAAAGCGATATATACTAAGAATGCGAGTGAGGAATGAGTTCATAACTGATTCCTTCATTTATTGTTTAATTAAAAAAAATATTATATAATATTTCACTTCAACTTCTGTTTCGCATTATATCGTCTGTTGTTTAAGAGAAAGTGAAAACTATTCCACTCTTTCATCTGTTTTTGCTTTTGATCGATGTCTCAAAAAATCTTTAGTACGAAACGCAACCGAAGAGAGAGAGAGAGAGAGAGAGAGAGAGAGAGAGAGAGAGAGAGATCGCTTCTGAGAGGATGAAAATGAGTTTGAATTTGAAGTCAATTTCAAAAAGTGGACCCAATTTTAAACAACAGCCCTAAACAGTCGGCGAAACAATAGAGAAAAATAGTGAACATAAGGGGATGTAATAAATAACAAAACATTGAAAAAAGACAAAAGACAGACACAAAAGAAGAGATAGAGTTTTATAATAGTATTTTGCGAAAACAGTTTTGCTTTTGAATAAAACACTGGACTTGAAATACAGTGTATTCTTGTGAGCAATCGATTCACTCTTTTAATAATGGCATTCATTTTTCATTTTATGCGATTTGAAAATTAACTGCAATATTGAGATTTACAGCAAACACAGGGATAGCACAGAGAGAACAGTTTGTTTGGACCGTTTGGGGAAGAGAGGAGAGGGGATGGCATAACAGATAAAGAGATGGGGGAGTCTATAATCAGATGATTCCGAGAATTTAGTTGCCATTGATTTAGGTTTTGAATCCCAATGAAACAATTCATAGAAGTTTCTAAACGATCATTAAAAAAGTTAACTTCAAATCTGTGAACAAAAGAATAGCAAATCTATGGCCAAAAACTGTACTTTAATTGCATGGCAACAAACATTCAATCAATTAGGTCTACAATTCAGAGCAGATATACTCAACAAAAAACCATTTGTTTATATTACAACTCATACACTCATTAAGTCAACAAATTGTATCTTAAAATCAGTTATTAGCCAATTAATGGATGCGAGCTATGGATCAAAACGTTTTTTTGGGTCCAATAAAAACCATTTTTTATTCCACAAGTGTTTTGATGTTATAATTTATTCCCTATTCATCAATTCGGGAGAAAGTGAGAGGCGCTCAGAGTAACACACAGTCGGCACAGACACAGACACTGCAGACAAGAGCATCAGGTTGTGGTTGAAAAGAGTGTGTGTTTTAGTGGAAAAGAAAATTAGTTTAAAGAGAGAGAGAGAGAGTCAAGAGAAAGGGAGGAGAGAGAGAGAGAGAGAGAGGAGGGAGGGAGAGAGAGAGGGAGAGAGAGAGAGAGAATTACCATTAATAATTTTGTTATGCAAACATCTGCCTTATTAAGTATCGCCAGATTTGCAATCATGCGAACTAAGCCCCCATTCATTCAATTGATTCTGTTTTGTGATTCATTCCCATTATATGTGTGTCTGTGTTGAGACACTTTTTCAGATCCCGTCTCAAACTAATTAACGATTGCTTTCCATTATTAGACGAAACGCAAAACACAACCAAAAAAGTAATGAAAAGAGAAATAAAAAATTCATTTTTTGACTTCAAATGTGTTTGAATATGAAAACAGTTATAATTTGATTGGAGAGGAAGAGTGAGAACAAAGAGGAATAAAAATTTTCAGAGAAAACGAATAATGAATGACATGTGGGGCCAAAAGAGGCGAAAATTATGTTTTATAGCATTTTTTTTATCATTAGAGTCTGTTTTTGTTTTTCCAGAAGAAAAACATAATTTTCTTTCCTCTGCTCTACTCATTAGAAAACACACGAAATATTCAGATTTTGCTCTGAATTTCATAAATATTTACGAAATGATTGAAGAAAATGCATGAAAACTAAAATTATCGAAAGAGAAAGAAAATGAGAAATTTTTTGTTTACTATTCACTCATAACTATTGACAGAATAATAATTCCTATATTTTTACAGCTATTCGACTGTCAATAAAGTTAAGGAAATATTTTGGGAACACAAAAAAGGGAAGTCTTAGAGAAAGAGAAGAAAACCTCTTTTTGTTGCGAAGAAAATGAGGCGAAAAAAATAAAAATACGAATAAAAGTATAGAAAAGAGAATAAAATTGTGAACAAAAATTTTGTCCAAAAAATGAGAGACAGTTTAAAGGAGAGCGAAATAAAAGAGGTATTCAAATGATTATCTTCTGTAAAAAAGGTTGAGCACAGCATATCTCTATGGTTTCCCAAAGTTGAGAGTGAGTGGTGTGTTGTCTCTCACAGCGCGAGAGAGCGTTAGATTCGTAATAATTCACCTTTAGTTCAACGCATAGAATCGATTTGTTTTGGGGTTTTCTACACAAGAATTGGCTTTAAAACTAAATGGTTTCCCTCTGCTATATGGATCTCCGGCACTGGTTATAGAGGACAGACTGCATAGAGACTGCCAGTAGTGTATGTTTAGTGTATTGGGTAGAGATAATGACGCGCAAAGGTGTTTAACACTAAAGCCTAAAACGAATCCCAATTCTCAACAGACAACTAAACTAAAAAAAACTGAAGGCTATGCCAATAGTGAGTGAGTTACTGCACAGGCAACTAAGGCCACCTTTTTTTCCTACAAATCCTTCTACTAATCCCAGAGCGAGAGAGGAATAGGCAAAAGAAAATCAATGTCTGATAGAAGTGAAGCAAAAATATTCTCCTTTTCTCTAATTCGTGTCTTCACTGCACTGGTGTTCATATCCAACAATTTTCTGGCTCTCAATAACAAGACTAGAGTTCAGACTCGTCTTTCCGACAGAGCACACACTTCAAGACAATATTGAATGAATAGATAGATAGGAAAAATGGTCCGGTTTTTCGCTCTTCGCATCATTTTTTTTGTCTGTGAGAAGACGAGTGGACTAAATGTGAAGAGAGACCAAAGAGAATGAGTTTAGAGAAACGGAAGAAATTTTTCTTCAGGAAAATAATCAAAAGAAGAATTAGTCGGAGAATAGACACACAACTAAAAAGAGGAGAATTTTCATAGTTATCAGTGATTAGAAAAGACAGTCAAAAGAGTAGCACTGAATAAAGGCCTTCACAGCAAAAAAATAAAGTGTGAGTTAAGCCAAACATTGAATTTTATATGTGTTTGAGTGAAGGAGAGGCAGAGTTTGTGTGTTGTATTGTATTGGAGGGAAACAATCAATTAAGAGTGTTGTGCTTAAAATGAATTGAAAGCGAATGTTGCTATGGTTGGGAACAGGGCTTCAATTTTTTATATTATAGCCTTTTCTCTTATATATATATATAACGATATATAAGACGCGAAGGGTTCCAATGAAAAGAAAGAAGGAATCACTGCATCAGTCAGTGAGAGTAGAGACACAGTGGCAGAGATGTGTGAGTGTATGTGTGTGCTGTGCTCTACAGCCAAAGAGATCACATATGAAGCATAAAAGCGTTTGCTTCTCATGAAACTCATGCATATTTAACAAGGATTGCTCTCTGGTTCTCACTTCTGGCACAGCCTATCTATCTATTGCACAATGTCTTCTGTATGACACGTCTCAAACTTAACTCATCCATCCATCCATTTATGCAGATGTGCTGCCAATGCTATTGTGGATGAGATATCAAATTAGAGTTTTTCAGTGCATAACAACACATTCACTTCAATTCCAACACTAATAATAATATGATTGGTATTTGAAAAGAGGAGTTCGCGCTTCACTTCAACCCCGATCACAGCCACTGACGAAAAATACTGAAATTCAACTCATTTTCTTAACACACGAGCGATGAGGAAAAGTCAATCTTCAGTACAGACTTTACTGCTATCATAAGGAAGGCCTTTGACTCTGACTTTGATTGAAATTTTGTAATTTTTATACTTTTTTTTCACTCAACTAATAGACTACCAGTGCATCAAATTTTCTCTTAAGATATCGTATAAAATGAAAATTCAGTTATAATTTGAGATTTTGCCGCATCGTAGGGGAAGGATATGCGGCACAGGAATAAAAACAGAGTAGAAAATAATATTTCATATAAAATATGTACGAAAATACGTTTCGTCAGCGAATTGCAAATTTTTTTTACAGTCGACGATATCCTTAGTCTCTTCAGATGAGAATAGTGTAGGTCTCGAAACAGAGGAAAGGTATAGAATAATAAGTTAGTGACTGAAAGCTGACGAAAGTCAACGTTTAGTATTGTATGGCGAGAAAAGTGTGCGAAAAACTTTAGTATTATATACAAAGTTAGAGACAATTTGAAAGCAAAGCTAAAAGCATTGCAAAGCATTTAGTAAAAAGAGCGATAAGATTGATGATTGTCTGCCTCCACTGATGTGATGCCTGTGCACAGTCTGGGCATAAGCTCAGCACCAGAAGAATAAGACTCAAAGATTGTGTCCAAGTCTTAGAGCAGTTTTCGATTGGATGCTCTGTTGTTGGCAATGGTTGGGAACATTGAAAGAGAGATAATAGACTAAATGATTGTAATGCTTGATCCAGAAGAATATAGAACTATCAAGAATATAGTAGTAATGATAGTTTACTAACACACAAATAGTAGACAAACTAATGGTTTAAGAATAAGATATGCCTTTTGGTATAGACCGCCAGCAAAACACACACACAATCATTCATTCAATAAAATATATTACTTTTTCTCTTCTTTACTCATATTTTTTATTACTTTTTTTTTGTTTGCGTCCACCCATTCTGGTCTGGGATTCACTTCAAACAAACCCCAACTGAATCCCAGTTCAATATATATGAGTAAAAATAATTATTAGCCGAAGAGAGAGAGAGAGTGAAGAAAGTGATTTTTATAACGAGTTCTGTTTGAGGACTGCCTACTATTTTCACTTGTCTTCAATGGAATCGTTTCCTACTCTCTATTCTGTGCACAAAATCCATTTCTTTCATTGGATTTCATCTCTTCTATTGAATTGTTTGCGAACAATATTTTTCTGTCGATTCACTGTTACGGACACAACACTTACTGGTAGTTAACTATTAGCGCAACGAAAGCAATGAGAATGAGGTCTAAAAACTATTTGGAGCCAACAAATAGGCGTTTCATTCCCACTCTTTCATCGCCTTCGCTATTGACCACTATTTTCCTTATTATAAGAGTACGTCCATCAGTAGACTGTACTGAGCAGTACTGAGCAGACAATTAATTCTTTATCAACAAAAATAAGTTACTTCATGACCGACACAACCCAACACACAAAGTGAGGGAAAGGCCATCCAATTTATATATGGTTTATGGCCGAAGACTTTATGTCACACATAACAGAATAGCTGAGGGAAAAGGGAGTCCTCCTCAGACCAAACCAGAGAGAACACAGGGATCAGGTTTTGGTCAGCACTGGAATTAAATGCATTTTCTACACTATTTGGTCGAATATTGGCACAACTATTGGCACAACTATTGGCACAACTATTGCCACAACAAAAACAGAGCCCTAAATGTGTACTAAAATAATATTATGTGTACTTTTGATTGGATTCATTGGTCCCAATACTATATTACGATCTGTTTTACTCATTTTACTCAACCGTTCACTCATATTATGAACGGCCCTTAAATAGTGGACATAAAAATAAAATAAAAACAGAAAAACCCAAAACCTTTAAATAGTATTATACAATATATAGCCTAATATATGGGTTAAAACCATATAATAGGAAATCGCCGATAGTTTGAGTGCAGAGAAGAGTCAAATAAAAACCAATTGTGAGAACAGAGGAAAGTATTTGCAAAACATTCGTGTCTTTAGTGTTGGCTTTTGTTAGTGGGCTATGACTGAGAGAAAGAGACTATTTTTGTGGCATATTTTCAAAGACCTAACCATTAAATATAGTATTAAACCAATGGATAGAAAGCATCAAAACATTTAAGCAAAACCATTACAAAACATTATAAGAAAAATACAATTTTTTTTGATAACAAATACTTCAGGAAAACTATAAGAAAGAGTATATAAGAAATGTATAAAAGAAACGCTTCAATACATGCAATGGATTTATGGCTTCTGTTTATATTCACCGAATCTGTGATATATTTTTTCATTTAATACTTTGAGCGAAAACTTATAGCAAAACAAATGAAGAAAAAGAGCAAAAATTGAATACAAAAAAGTGAAATAAAACAATAGAGAAGGGAATGGCCATTGAAAAGTCATTAATCTGAAATGTGTGGCTCACTAATAGTGGCTCTACTCTCAGCTAAACACATGTGTTGTTGTTATACTCAATGATAAAACATCGATATATGCTGTGTCTCAATGTTTTTTATATGTATTTCAAGATTTTATTTCACGTTTTTTTCTCTTCTTCTTCTCCTTTTCTAAGGCTATGCAAAGGAAGGCAATGGAAAAATAATTGCGAAACCATTATTGAAGTGCCTCCACATAGTCCTGTGCTCAGGCAATATGTGATGCTCAGGCATAACGAGACTGAATAAGAGTTAACACAACTGTAAGAAACTCAACGATACGAACGAAAGGCAAAGAAGAGAGAGTTGTTGGCAACCGATACGGATATATATATATATAAGTGTTCAGTGATGTGATGCTTGTTGTGATCGATTCGCTCGCATCCAAAGTATTGAACACTTCTTATAACTCTAGCGATCGCTAACTTTCGGTTTATATTTGCCTCAACTCAAGAGTAGATGTGTTTAATGTTAAAAGTATGTGATTGAGAGATGTATCAGCGCTGAAGGCATTAAACCGTATTTTAGCGGTTTTGGCCCAAAACACCAGACCTTAAATTGTTGGGAGGTATCGCAAATGAGAGGAGTCTATCCCTTGTATGTGTGCACAAACACACAACTTATACATCAATGTTTTCACCAGAGGAGGAAAGGGTGAGCCAAAGCCCATTAAATCAATCCAATAAACGAATTGAACTGAATGTAGACATTTGTATATATATTTGATGATTAGGTAAATAACAATTTTGATTGACTCGATCGATGTGAGAGGACAGACATATCGTGTGTTCCTCCATATGTCAGTTCAACACCAATATGTCTGTCCCATAATCACAACAACTGGAGACAAAACGCATTAATAAAGACATATAAGAGAAAAATGAGTCACTTTTGATCACTCGATGAGAAAATACAAAAAGGAAGTAACGGAACGACAAACGAATCAACAAATATATAAAGAGAACCGAATTTAACAAATAATTTATATTTTCTTTATAAGTCTATTGAAGAAAGTCATGTCTCGAACCCCAAAACAATTGTGTCGTTCGACAAATTCTCGCCATTTTTCATATGTCTTGAGTAGAAATCAAAGACATATTCACTGTCTTGTAATGAAGATGAATAAGCCTTTAGAGGAGCGTATGTCTGATTAATATCTCTTTCAATCACTGCTCTGACTAATAGACTCACTATATATCTCGTATTCATACAAATCGATAGAAAATTCTTTCCTTTCCTTAAATAATATGCAAAAATAGTATACGTTATAACGAGTGGTGGTTCCTCTCCAGGAGCTCAGTCGCCGGTCTCTTGGATTTCAATCAAAACAGACAATAAGTTTCTCGTCAGTAATAATGAGTAGAGAAAAGAAAAAATAGATTAAGTGGTTATGAATTGTTTCTCGGATTGGATGCAAAAAATGAGATAATTTAGCGGAAATGATAGAGAATATGGTATTCAATGAGTGACTCATCTCAAGACAAAACTAAAGGCAAACAAAAAAAATTATAACAAATGATCGCATAATCTGCTAACAAATGAAGAGAAAAAGTTTTTTTGTTTCTCAAAATGAAAATAAATCTGTGATTCATAGCATAGATTTATCTGAAAATACACCGAATTATTCACAAACAACATAACCATTTGAAAGACAACTTCAAGAACTTGCGCTCAAATTGAAGGCTGAGGAGGAATAATATCAAACAAAAACCAGAATAAATTTGCGAACCATATAATGGACTTTTCGAGTGTAACCATAAATAATATAAATATGAAATAAGTCATAGCATTATAGATATATTTCATATTAATAATGAGTTCATTTATCTTCAGATTCTGACCAAAAAGAGAGTTTTATTTGAGTCTCGATATGTTTTCATAACATTTCATTCACAGAGTATTTGCCGCAGAAGTAAACATATATTTTGTTTGTCTCTAATATTGGATCAGAGGCTAAAACATAAGATAAATGAGTAATAATTTTAATAAATTGAAACATATTTCTGTTGGACAATACAATTGATTGATTGGATCAAATGATCGGTAAGAATGAGGGTAAAAGACGGGCAAACGAAAGCAAATAATAATAATAATAAACAAAATTCATGTCAATAATAAATATGATATCATATTGAGCTCAAGAATTGATTTGGATTTAAGGCAAACATTACGTGAATAAAAAATTCTCTTTTCATTCAATAGAAATAGATTTGATGTGAAATTTATTCGTGAAATAAGGAAAAGAGAATAACAAACATAACATTTATTGTATAGAAAAATATATATTCGATTAGAAAATCAAATATATTTGTATTATATTTGCGAAAAATCATATTAAATACTTATATCAAAATAAAAATAAAAACTCAAACATTTTGGGAAATATAAAAAAAAGGAGGAAGTGCTGAATAAAGCTGAACAAAATTGTATGTTAAAAACATTTGGTCGGTTCACTCATTTGTTGATTTGTTAATCAAACAAATCTTTTACTCGCAATTCATTCATTGAAATGACAGCAAAAGGGAAATGAAAGGCAGAGACAGACAATGATTTTCTAACTAATTTGAAATCAATACATAACTAAAGTGCAAAAGAAATATCTCACAAATTGAGGATAGAAGGGAACGACAGCAATAATATTACTTATTTGGGAAAACCACAGAAAAATCAGAGAGAATTTGAGATTCCAAAAGATTTTTTATAACAAATACAAGAGTGTGGGGGAGAAAGAGGCAGAGGGCGGAAGAGATGCTGCAGTATATGTCACTCGGAATTAAATTGTGAACAACATTTTCAGTTGAAGTTTCCCCCAGTAATAGAAAAGTCAGAGCAAAAGGCAAAGACATAGAAGAAAAATAAGGACTGAAAACATGATATATTTTGTCTGTGAGTCAGATAAGATGCTGTACTGGTGTACTGGTGTGCTGTGCTGTTCTGTTCAAAGAACTGTTGGATTGCAATCACATACAATACTTGATCCGTACATTTTCTTATGAACTAAAATACAATATACACAATATTTTTCATTTTTCTTCGTCTTGTGTTCAAATGTGAGCTCAAATATCAGAGAACAACAGCAGAAGCGCTTCAAAAATCATTGGAGTCATTGAAGTGTGTCTATTATTAATGTTTATTTTGCAATGCCTTCAATACTGCTTTAAGGCATTGCATGTTATATACTGATTCTTTTGCTATCTATGCTGTGCTCCCCCTCTCTCTCTATGCACTGGTATGCACTGTATCGCCAATTCCGGTGTTCGGGGATTCGTTACGAAATCACGTTCTGTAATGAACGCCAAAACCAAAACAATTCTCATCAAACTTATGGCTATTGACTCCTATATTAAGTCATTTTCAATGAAATTCACAATTTTTTAAATTAGTTATGATTTTCCGCAGATATCATATATTACTCTCTATTGTAATGCCATCAAAAAGTCAAACGTCTGTCGCGAATATCACTTAATGAGTTGAGGCCCGAACTCATCGATGCAGTGCTCATATATATACCAGTCATGTGTCGGCAGTACTGGCGGTGCGATCCGGGTTTAGAAACAAAGCTCACAGTTGAGTGCCGTTCACTTATATAACAGAATACTGGATCTCTCTCTCTCTCTCTCTCTCTCTCTCTCTCTCTCTCGACTGTATTTCTGCGTAACGTTTATACTATTTTTGGCTGATTTTCTTATAGCCGATCGATAAGGTCGTAGTCATACGCATAAAACACTATCGTATATACATTATATTGCGATGGCATAGAATCTATACAACTGTGCGTATAGATGGCTGTATATATCGCATGCGTATTCTTTAGACTAATTTCAGTTTACATTATTTAAAAGAAAATAATACCACAAAAGCTTTTCGTATAATATAAAAACTTGTCGTAATATTATTCATATTCACTAATAAAAGAGGAGTTACTGAAAAGGATTATCAAAAAAGAGTAGATAAACATTAAATAGAAATTTAAAGCAGAAAAATAAAAACCTTAGCAAAGGAGTCACTGAATAGATTGGAGTGTTTGAGCAAAAAAAAGTTTACATGAAATACAAACTATCCTTTCGGGTAAAGAAATAATAATAATACGAAAAAAAAACATAAAATATTATTATATTTATTTGAAGGGAAATGAGAAACAAATTCCTTTTTTTTATTTAACATTAATTCAGATTATTTTTGTTCATATGAATGAAAATATGCAAAACAACTATTCATATGAGCCTTTCATCTGAGCTTCGAATTTAAAAATTGTGAACCAAAAGGCGTAATAATATTTATTAGTGTTCCCTCTCCTCTCCCTCTCCTACGGGCCTCCAATTTATTCTTTGTTTCGAAAACTCATGAAAATTACATTTTTCTTTATATATGAAATCCATTTGTATTATAACGGGAATCAAGAACATTTTTTTTCTATATAACTTTTAAATGCCTTTTAAATGACTAAAGAGTGGCCTCTCTATTAAATACAAAACATTTATTTTATAGTCAAAGAATGATGGCTCTCATATCACAAGAGCACAGGTATATCACAAAAATGATAGATATAATTACGTTTATTTTGTTGTTCGGCCTATTTTTCTGCTCAATTCCTATTTTTTTGTGTCACTAATGTAGACATCAAAAGCAGTGAACACTTAATTGAATACCATTTTTCTGTTTTACGTCAGTTCTCTTGTGATAGTCCTTGTGGTAGTGCTGGTCATATGACTGACTGATAATAATTTTTACGTATCAGTCATTCAATCATTTGACTGGAGACTTGAGCTGTTGAGTGCCTTTTCTCTCCCTTTTTTTATTATATGATTTCTATTTATTTATAAATTATTTTTGCTATACCTTTCCTCACATAGCGATCCATTATTTTGTTATTTATTGGCAAACATTCATATATATTGTGTATGTTTTCTCTGCTAAACATTTCTGTTGTTATATCGTTTGTAAACACATTTTGATAGCAAAGAATATTCTCTTCTATTATGCATTCAATACATTAATTCTGTGCCGACGACTGACAATAACTTTGTTTTTTGGGTGTAATTCAATGAAATATATATAAAACTAATGCATAGAAAAAAAAATAGTTTTGAGGAACGGCTCTAAAGAGTAGGAGAACTGCAAATTTTTACCTGAATTTGTTTATAATTTATATATATTTTTATTATACTCTTCACTACTTATTCATTATATTCGGCCCAAAACTCACATTAAATACTCGGGAATTGGAAATTGTAGTCAATTTAATATATGTTTAGCTATACTTTATTTTTATTACGGCTTCGCACACAACATAACGCACTCACATAACATACAGAGACCTACCAGTGCTCTATTGTCAAGAGTTAGATTCTGTAGTAGAGGTTATATTAAGGATTTGAGATTTAATTTAATAAAAGGAGAGCACAAATATCTGGTGTGTTGTGGCTGTACTCCTGACTGTGCAGCCCATCCATAGCTCTAATACAATGTTTGGGATGAGAATTGCCATCAAAGGCAACAACACATCAACGAAAATATATTTATACGATATATAGCCAAACATCAGATCAAAAGCCTTCCCTAACCTCACTTTCCCACTCAATGTATGCATTTGTCAGTTCGTATTTGTGTTACTCTAATCTCTCTCTCTCTCTCTCTCTCTCTCTCTCTCCCTCCCTCTCCCCGCGAATTCTGTAGTCAAATATATGAATCTTCAATAGTTTTTGGGAGAAAAAGTTAACTATAAATAAGAGGTGAGGGAAGAATAAGAAAAAATTAATAGCCTTTCTCTACAAGTTTTAGTATATAATATTTCTATAGGACTTAAGTTTAATATTCACTTCGAGAACAACTCATTTGAGGCAAAAAATCATTGTAAACATATCCCTAATTATTGCATCCCTTTTCTCATACAATAATTTTTTGTATAATAAATTTTTTTTCTTTGAATAAATCGTTTTATAATTAAATTTCTCTATTCTTATACTCAAGTAATTTGTTTGTGAGGAGGAGATAGAGATGAGAAGAACTTATTGAAAAGTTTTCTTTTACGTCAGAGAGTGTCTGTGCACTTCCATTGAAAAGGTCTTCCCCTTGATTCTCTCTTATTCTGTCTTCTGGTACTACAATAGATAGTATATAAATATTGTTGCGCTGTTGCCATGCGTTTCGACTTTTATATATTTTTATATATTTTCCTCAAAACTTATTCGGTTGAAGAAGTACTGAGTCGTGAGTTGTTTTGCCTTTTTATTGCATACTCTCACACATCGAGTTATACATATAAATACTGTGTATATACTGTGTATATACGTATATACAGGTTAACCAAAAAGAGTATATGACTTCTATATAGAGGAGCATAAAATTCCTTTTTTAAGCTATAAAAATTCATGCTTGCTCATTTATCGGCGAACGTGGGAAAAATAACATTTCTTGTTCTCTCACTCCTTGCTTTGTATGGTCGGCACCAGTCAAACACATTACGTATTATTTTTATCCCCAGGGATTAAATTCTTTGCAATGTTGATAATGGTGTACCTCTTTTTACTATATTTTTTTCTTAGCCTTTACTTATTTTTTTCTCAATTTATTTTGTATGAGAACTCTCTTTATCCCTCTCTTTCTCTCTCTCTCTCACTCACACTCACACACTTTGAGCAAGTCATAAAATGGGGGGTTCATTGACTTTAGAGTACAATTGAAGCACTGGTAAGAGGGGGTGGAATTATATGCTATTCCTTTGGAGCAACACATCTACAGATCCAAAGAAGCGGCAAATGTAGTCGGATTGCATTCCTTGCATAACATCCAGCACAACTATCAATATATATATCGGTGAGTTTTCTTGTTATCTCTCTCGCCCTCCCTTTCCCAATGGCTGAGCTTTTGGACGGAGCATCCAGTCAGTGAACACACAGCATATCGCTTGCGGCGCTCTTCCTCCGATTGCTCTGCGAGTGCCCCCCCTATCCCCTTCAGGCCCACTAACTTTCACTGTGTGTGTGTTTTGAGAGTCGCTCAGGTAGTTGATCCGGTTGTTGCCAAGCGCTCACTTGGCTCTCACTGAATGCTCTGTCTATGGTCTGAATGACTGACTCTACACACAACCGGCTGTCTGTATATCAGCGAAAATATTTGTCATTTTTGTGACTAAAACCAAACAAAACTCAAAGCACTGGTTTTTGTGTATATTTCAGTGGATTTTCCCCCAAAACTCACTTTAAAACTATTTTAGGAATTTCTGTTTAGAATCGAGTTTTGCTGTTTGTGTTGACTTCAATTGGATTGACTCTTGTTCTCAGTTGTTCTCCACTCATCTTCTCTGCCCTTCAATTAATGTCCGAAAAGCTTTGAAATACTTTTCCAGTCATTTGTCTCTTAATTTTTTTTATGATTTTATTTTTATTTCGGTAATACTTTTCTGAGGTCTTTCATTAAAAACAAAGTTATTGTTGGAATCTATTTGTTATTTTATGACCAAAAAATTTATTGTAATAATAGTTTTATGATTGACTTCATTCAAAGTATGAGATAAACAGAAAATTATTTTTGAAATACAGACTTAAGGCAAAAAACATTATTCAATAGTAATAGAGAGGGAAGAGAGGGCTCTACTACATGTCTGTCCAAATTGCAGACCTCTCGTAACGTATTTTCAAATTTATCTAATTTAACACAAGACTCGCGCCAATAAACATTGGGAACAGCAATGCATTGATGCTCTCCTGTAGTAATGTTGTCATTACTGACTACCAGTCGTGTTATATACGGCCACTGCTTAACATCGAATCTGCATTTGTATGAAAAAGGTATTTCACACAAACATTCCTATCCTTTTTCAAGAACTCATAGTCAACTGACTATTAAATGTAGATAATTAAAGGTAAAGCACAGCACAGCACACATACAGACAAACATTGAGTTGTGTGTGTGTGTGAGAGAGAGCGACAGTCAAGTGTTGCACAACATTTTACGCATAGTGACAGAGAGCACAGCACAAGAACTACATAAACATAGGACTTACGTCACAAATCTCATGATATTTACAAAATAGTAAATGGATTTCTATTTTTTTCCATTCGTTTTGAATATTATCCTGTTCTTTGAGAAACTCATTTGAATAATAGTCTCAAAATAGAAGTCAATTTCTATTGAATTGCCAAACGTTTAGTTTATTATTAAACAATGTTTTCAGAAATTAATTTATCAAATATTTAGCCAAACGTTTGACTCATTATTTGGTCACAAAATAGAGCAGATAATTAAGCAAGGACAGTTAGGACAGTCATTACTTGTGACGTTTGGTTCATAAATAAATAATTTTGTTATGATTTCGATCGGATGGAGAATAAAAAAAATATAAATAATTAATAATTAATGCAAAAAACGCGATAATAATCATCAGTTAACGTCATATTAAATGTCAAAATATTATTGAATAAAGAAATAAAAAAAAGTTAATATAATTTTTGTTGAAAAAAAGGATAAAATTAATGTCACACTTAAGTAATGAACAGATTTATTCTTTCGTCTAATTATATGCAATCAATTGTTGAGTTCATGAGACGGCACACGAATAAAGAGTTTAGGCTCTCAATTGAAAATCACAGCAATTATGTTATGGCCAACAGTGATGTCGACAAACATAATGACAGGTTTCGTCTTAATGTCGACTTTCTTATAAAAGAGTAAGACTTTGAATAAGATTATTGAAAGAGAGGCTTCGCAGAGGTCTCACTCTTATTGAAGCATAAGATGAGAGTCAGTGCTAAACATACACTACTGTTAAAATGTTATCAATGCTATCAAATGCTATCAAATGATCGGAATGCGAGTGACTCTGAATAAGATGACGAGAATCAGAGTGAATGTCATCTGAAAAATACTTGTGTTGGACACAGAAAACCAATGTCTGAGATAGCGATTGCAAGAGATAGGCCAGGGTTAGGGCTATGGTCGCACAACAATGACACAGCACTGGACAACAACGAGCTATAATGGATTTGTAGCTTCAGTTGTGCGACAGAAATGAGATTTGCATAACAACTGGAATAATGTTATCGTTTGGACAGACAGACAATGGGATTAATTAGCGCTTATATACGCTCTGATTAGGCCTTCTATGCATTCAATTGAGTCGATTCCCAGTCTGTCTCAGAATATATGCTTTTCAATAGAAATGAGAGAATATTCTGCGAGACTCTCCTCTGTCTGACTCATTGCAAGCTTTAAAACCATAGTCTGAATGAGTGCTCAAAACAGTATTAAATTATTATAATAAAGAAAAATAATACTTAAATATAATTGTGTTAACGCTTTAGATTTATTTGAGTGTTACTTCAGATGAGAGAAAAATAGAGAAATTCAATTACCAGTAAATTATTGTCACTTAAAAATTCGTGTATCACTTGAACGATGAGCTCTGAATTGAAGTTTCAAGTGTCTGTATATCCATTGAAATGGCAGTCGTGTGTCGTTGTCGTCGTGTCAGACAATTGCCAGAAGAAGCACAACATAGAGGGAGAGAAGAGTTAAAGTGATTTTAATTATTGATAAATCGTTTTAGAAATTCAATATCAGATACGAGAAGAACAACAACTAAATTGAATGACTGTTTGGAGACATACAGACATTCAATGTTTTCAATTGCTATTAAGTAACAGTTGATAACGAATTGCGGAATAAATTTTCACTTAAAATAATTTATATTTTATTCACCGAAAAAAATGTATTCAAATATTAATTCAGTGCATTAGATATACAGCAATTGAATTGAATTTATACATGAGTTGAATGCAAGTGAGAGATAGATAGACAGAGCGACACAAACCCTATTAAGCAATATATTAATGACATCACAAACTGAAAAATTAACATAAAATAGTTCAGACGCTTAAGATATTGTGTGAAGATTTTGACTCTAAAATTATAGCCTTTCCTCAAACTAATTGTGCAAAAAAAAGACAACTGTCTAATGAACAGCACATATAAATTGCAAATTATTGTCTAATTAGTGGCTTTTATTATACAGTATTATACAGTAATGAATGAATATTAGACTTTCAAGAAATTACTGAAGAAAATAGAGGGGAAGACAATAAAGATCAACAAAAAAACAACATCTTATTTGACGGTAATTACAGCTCCCGACGGACTTATCTGACGAAAGAGTGACGAATCAAATTAAAATACAAATCATTTTAATCATTCAAATAAAACTAATGATTGAAATGTTAAAGAGTTATAACAAATTTGATTATTAGGGAAAATAATTCAGAAAAAGGTATTTAAAAATAAATAGATTTTCAAATGTAATGCAAATTAAAAACAATTTATTTTAACATAAATTTTCTCAAATTGTTTCCAAAGAAATGTAAATTAATTTTATTGCACTTTAAATGACAATAAAAATGTTTTTATTTCAATAAAAATTCTAAATTCAAGGCTTTATTCACAGGGAAACGATTGGGTTGACTGGGATTTTCATATTGAAAGGGAAGGGGCTTATGATATGCTTCACAGAAAAAGTGTGGCCAATCTGTTCATCCAGTCCTTCATTAGCTATAAAAGTGATCAAATATTTGAGTAAACAGTTTCTCCTGTTCTCGTGTTTTGGTTGTGTTTTGTTGGGTTTATTCACTGGTATTACACACAGAATGAGATGGCATTAGGAATACAACCACTGATGGAAAGAGAGCTGTGCTTTGAATACACAGTTAAGTTAGTATTAGTACTGATATAATGACACTTTTTTCTCACTTTCCAAAAGTGAATCCTTTGATTACATACATTGAGAGGCAGTGCAGAGCACAGAATATAATCGGATGACAAGAATGTATTTGTAAGTTATATAAGAAATGCTCTTTATATGCCATTCCTCTAATACTTTCCTCTTTAGAGTCATCAAAGTCTAACATTTAATATAAATCTTATATAAGTATTAAGTCGTATATAAAATCTGTGAGACTTCTCACTGTTTGCTAACATTTCAAACCCAGACTTGAGTTACGATTTGGCAAAAAGTGGTCCAAAATTGGCACAAAAGGCTCGAAATGCTATTAAATATATTGGTTTATCAATCGATGCACTTCTGGTCCGACAATAATGGGGTGAAAGAGTACACTGCCTGAGGAACTCCTCGGATATAAATTCACTGGATATTGGCCTTAACTCAATTAAGCTGACACTAGTGGTGCGCCATTTTTCGGGTCACTACTGCTGACAGAAGACTCATATTATACAAACATAGCTATCATTATATTGAGAGTTCACTTCCAACTATATATTGTATATAAATATATAATAAAATATTATTATTTGTATAGCAATTGGAAAAGTGGTTATAGTTTTGGCCAAATTCTGTTCTCCTATACAATCCTTTGGGATCACAATTGAAGGCATTAACGAGTTTTGATCCAATGATTGCAACAGAGAGTCGGGAACTGAAATATTGCTTCGAGACTCGGGTCTCATCTCACGAGTCCATTAAATCTGAGTGCGATATCTCTTATATAAATATTGGAGAGTTTGGGTACAAATCGCCAAAAATCATATAATTGTTAGGAAAACGTCATATTCTGTCCGCTCACTAACGATAACGTTATTCTATATCATATAATAAACTAATGTATTGAATGAAACAATCGACAAGTTTAGGAGTTTAGCCCAAAATTGCGATTCACTGATAGTTGAGAAACAGTGACTGCACTGACTGTCCAATCGGTTTGTATGGCATTGTGTCTCACATATCATATATCACGTTAATAATCATTAGATAAAAATTTTCGGACATATAATCATCGAAATGAGACACTATTTTTGGTCAATGGCTTCTCATTTTGCACAACACTAGCGCCGGACTAACACTTTATGAGTGACTTAAGTGAGGCCATAGTTATCTTCAGTTGGAAACGATTGATGGCAACAATGAATATATGAATAGAGTTAATAAAATATATCACTTTCTGACAAATATATTAGTATCAGGTCTTCAACGATAAAAACCAAGAAAATAGATGAATATGAAGGACAGCATTAACTCATCCAACATATTGTGACATTACAGGCAGAGATCAATTTCCACGTCATTTCCCCTTTGGATGGCCTCTGTCTGGGGATCGGAAGAGACTTTTGCATAAAATACGTGAATTTCGTATAAAATATTATCGATTGAATTGACCGACAAATGACATCATCCAAAGGGATGCCAACTCTTGTATATAACGAACTCATCTTCTCTTTCATAATATAAACAGACTTTCGATAGAAGTATAACAATATTCACATCAAATGAGAAACAAAACAAAATGAATAAAAAATAAAAATATATTTACATCACAAGAGATATTATAATGTTTATTGAGCTGTAATACCAGAAACACTTACAATTGTTAGTATAAAACAATTTCAAACAAAAAGTTCATTAATTTTTTTAATAAAAATATTTTTTTTTATGAGATTCAAATCCAAATCAATGTCTCCGACGATAAAAATCGAGTCAAACATTAAGTATTTTTCAAGTGTTTTGTAACTCTTTTTGCGATTTTCATAAATATTATTATTTGAGTATCGATTGGGAAGAATATTAATAAATATTATATATTTTTAATCACAATTTCGATACAAATTCAAAACCCGTCTATCAATTGCCTTTTTCTATTCCCTTCAAGAAAGCCCTCCCCCCACTCCCCCTCTTGTTTTTGGTCAGATCAGAAAATTTGAAACTCATTTGTGTGAAAGCCATGAATGCCATGAAAGCCAAGTCTTATAATAAGATTTTTCTGATAATCAGATAAATATACAGAAACGGAGACTCAAAGACTGAGTAAAGTCATCCACTGATGTCAACTCAATTTGGAGTAAATGCTAAACAAAAAGAGTATAACAGAAGAGACAAAATGGATGAACAATAACTCCTGGAGTATATAACCAGGAAAAAAACAATTTTCAAATGGGAATACAGATCAAGGACCTGTGCTATTAGAACCCTTGCGATACTGACACAAAGCTGAGCAAAAAATTGAGTCAAAAGATTTCAAGACAACTCAACTAAACAAAAATTGATGGATTTTTTTTCATATATATTATATCGAATGTGACATAACTATAGAGACAACAAATGTTATTAAGGGTTGTCTATTGTTTGACACTTTCATAGATTATATAATAAAAACAAATAAATGAACAAATTGTTGAACCATTCAAATGAAAACTAATCATTGAATTGTTTATCTGAATAACCCTAAGGACAAGACTCACTAAAAATAGAGCTAACAATAGATATTAAGTCAAATTACATCTGAATTAGTTGAGCATAAGGTAGGGATGGCTTTTCCATTATAGAGATAAATGTGATTAAGGCCCTCATCACTCAATTTGAAAATTGAAGAAAAATTCAAATTTCTGTCAATAATTATAAATGTTTTTATGATTCAATGAATTTATTTTCATTTGGAGAGTAGAATACGATATATATATTTCTGAGCGAAAACTTTTTATATGAGTCGTTACGACATTTGCGAGACTTTTCTTTTATGAATACATAAATATTAATATAATTTTTTGGTTTGAGACACACAATAGGTTTTTGGCGTCAAATTCGACACAAGAATTGCATTATTTTCTCGTTTTTCTTGTAATAAATTTCAACTGAAAAATATCACTTCAGATACAAAAGGAGAGGAATAAGAGTAACCCAAATGAATAATCTGAATATCAGTGTTGCAGAGAGAGTCGTAAAAAGTGGTTTTTTCTGGAGCCGATAAAAACCCAGAGAATTATTTTTTTTTTCGGGCACAGAATGAAGAATAAAAAGTTTTCTTTTTTTGTGAATTATTGCCCCAAAACCAAATGCAAAACTTGTGATCAAATTTATGTGGCGTTAGAAATATAATAGTCATTCAAAAACATTTTTCGTATTCAAAAGTCAACTGAAAATTTATGAACAAATTTTGGTCGTTAGACACGAGATAAACACACTTTGGATCTGAAATTTTCATAATAAAAATGCGATACGACTCTGACATATGAATGGCACTGAAAGGAGTGACACAACAGCAAAATGAAAGGCCCTTTCTCTATGTTATGGCCTTTTTGATGATATGTCGCGCAATAATTCAAAATAACAATTATTCGTCTCTTTATTGGATATTGCGGTGAATATCAATGCATATGAAGAGACGGATGAAGGAAATGATAAATTGTGGCCAAACATAACGGAATAGACAGACAGACATTCAGACAGAGACACAGAAGAATGGCTTCAGAAAAGAAGTTTTTATCATTCAATGAAAAGAAAAGCCAGAAATCAAATGAATTTTCTTTTGCTCACAAGACTTATGAATATAACATATTTTTATGGCAACTCTTTCTTTAGCTAAACATTTAGTCAACTTAAGAGAAAAATTTACCCAAAGATAAGATGAAAGTTTGAATCGTCTCAAACCTGTCTTCAATTTCTTCGTATATCTAAATTCAAAAATAGAAAAAAAAACTTTTAGTATATATTTATATCATAAACAAAGAAAAAGTTTAATAATAGTCTTAATTATTGTCATTTTAGTTATTTTTAAATCATTACAGATTAGGAGTGGAGAGAGAGAGAGAGAGAGAGAGAGAGAGAGAGAGAGAGAGAGAGAGAGAGAGAGAGAGAGAGAGCTTCTTATGGATGGAAAGTAGGAGAAAATACTAACTAATTGTGATAAATGATTAGTAATTTTGACACTAATTTGAGGAAATATTATTAGAAAAAAATCAGTTTCTCTCCGAAACAGTCATTTCTTTTTTTTTGTTAACAACAAAATCGTATTTTGAAAAGAATTAAATAAACCATTATTTAAATTGCAAGAACAAAAAATTGAGCTGACGATAATCCAGCACAAGACAAAACTGGGAACCAGCTGAGCAGCAAAATGTTATTGAGCATGATCATTTTTTATTTAGGCTCAGAGCTTAAGCCCCAATACAGAGAGTGATATACATATAATAGAATGCATTTAAAAATTATAGCGAAAAATCTGTTTACTCAGCATTCCTGAAGTGCTGCTATAATTTAGACCATAGTTTTGATCAGTAAATGAGTTCAAACACAACTGAATACCAGAGGTATAGTAAATGTAAGGGTACGGCAAAAAAGAGGAAAAATAAAAATTTCTGGCAAATTGATAGTTAAACTTAAACTTTGGGAATGAGTGCACAAAACCTGAAGGTCTGTGAGGCGGACATAATTTAATTTAAATAATAGCGTTTCGAGTTCACAATAAACGGCAACTGAGAGGAGGGAGAGCTAACAGATATGGCTTAAGTGATGCCATGAGTCGAGGCACTAGTTTCGCACTCACTACTCACTACTCACTACTGGATGACACAGTGAATAGTCGAGTGGAGGCTCACAAATGGACTCGATTTGCACACATAATAGTAGTGAATGGAGAGTAACAAACAGTTGACCGCATCGACAATCCATACATCAATTCAATGCATGTATTGAATCCAAACGCTAAGCTCTGCATAAGAATTGGCTGCAGTTCCCGGAATATTCTGTTCTGTGGGTCCATAAAAAGTATCAAAAAAACTAAGTACTGCTCTCATGGTTCCATTGAATCACTCTAGAAGTGTGAGCCAAAAGCACAGCACAAGTCTCACATATATCTTACGCCCCTCCGAGCCCTCAGTCCGACAATTGAATGCTAACACAAATACGAGACATAAACTACAATAATCTCTATCTGTGCCCTAAGAGTGTCGAAAGTGTGTGTTTTCGGCACCAGAAAAAAATTTATGCATTAAATCAGTTTATAAAAACTCATACACCGGAGCAAAGGAGAGGGATGGGGAGGGATAGCGAGGAAAACACACATTTAGTGTGTGATAAGAGGCAAAAATTCAAAGCCATAAGACGTTGAGTACTCAGAACTGAGAGTCAGAGTCGAGAGAAAAAAAATGCGAAAAAGAAGCAAAAAGTTCCACAAATTTGGTGTTTGAAGAAGTGATAAATTTTATGTTATGTTAAGCAAAATGTTTACAAATGTATGGCTTGTGTGGCGACCAATACTTTCAAGAATCAAATTTGAAGTTAAATGAAAAAATGTTTCCAAAATAAATGTGAAATTTGTTTTAAGTCTAGGCATTAGTCGAACACAAAATCGTTCGGAAAGGAGAGAAAAATCATTGAAAATAAGGAATGGTATGGAATGGTATGGAATGGTATAGCAATGGTATGGCAATGAAATAACAATAAATACTGAATGAGTGCTCCGAGAGGAGGGAGGAATAGGATGTGATAAATATTGTCAACACTGTAGTTATGGTCTGAATGTTTGTTAAGTAGGATAAGAAGCTTTAACCCTCTGCCAACTGTGTCCATATGGATGAGCCATTTCCGAGTCACAGTTGAGAGGACCAGTAATTTGCATCAGCACTGCATATATCTGCGGACCTCCATAGCCATCAAAACAGACGACTATTTTATGACAACAAACTGTTTGCGAGTCTTATTTCATATGAATGACGACTAGTTTTTTTTCACCACATGTTATAACTCATAAGATATAACCCAAAAAAACTTATATATATATATATATATTAATATATATTAATAAAATATGATATGAAAAATATGTAATATATGGCGTAATTGTGTCTTAAAATTATTCACAACTGATATACGAGCACAACATGTCATATAACTAACCGATGGGACCGACACTAAGCTAACTCGTCAGATGAAAAAAGCTTTTCAACGGAGAGTCAATCTATGGCTTAAACATATGCAGAACGATATGTAACTCAATTATGTGGTGCCCCTGTCTGTGCTGTGCTGTCTCTATCGGGCGAAGATCGCACATCAGACCAAAAAAATGGATCAATTTTCGAGAGTATTGAATGGAGAAGAGAATGAGTGCCACAAAAAGCCATAATAATAATTCTTTGCATTTTTAGACGACAACTACATTTTGTGACTATACTTTACTCATAGAGTGTCTAATAATTTATTTTCTCTAAAAAATACTATAAAAAGAGAGATAATAAATGTTTATACTTGAGCTCAAAGAGAGCTAAGGGCTCAGGGATGAGAGTGACTCGCTCTCGGAGAGGGAAAAGAGTGAGAGGGAGAGGAAAAATGGAATTCTCGTTTTCATTAGTCTTATCAGAAGATATATGTATTAAATCATTTACTCTTCTTATATATGAAATCAAATTCCTTTTCCTCCCAATAATAAAGAAATAGATATTAAGAAAAGAGAAATAATGAGAACATTACGGATAGACTGATACGACACCCAAACAAGACTCCGATCAACGCCATCGCAAATGAGTTGGCAGACAAATATTCAATACTATTCAAAGGTTTAGTTAAGTAGACATAAAAATTAATTGAAGGGCACAGACAGTCATCGCACAGAATATAAGAAATAATTTTCGCCGATTATTATACATATCAGTCGATGTGGGAAGGAATGGATTTGATGTGTGAGTGAGCGTCGAATGTGAGTATATATATATATATATGAGTGGATGTGTGCGGAGGCATACATTGGGAGCTGACATACACTTTAAAACAATATCGCATCACATGTTTATCGTAAGGATTAGATGCGAAACACATTTATCAAACGACATGAGACAAGTGAGCCCTACGCCAGTGCCGCAGACAAAAAGGCTTCGGATTTAACTTTGCGATAGTATTTAAGCGCTGAACTCATTGCACAACCCATTCATGTGATGCCACTGCGAGAGACACTGAGAGTGTGAAGCGATATATCGCATAAATAGCAGTTTCTCTAAGAACTGGTATTAAGTTTAGTCGTCATTATTTGACTCAATTTGGAGCGCATATAGTCTGGCAGAGGGTCAGAGCAGATGAGATTCAAGAATATGGTATTTGGACACTATATCTCCCGATTCTGTGCACATATTAACAGACTCTGCAAACTCTGAGCCCAGTGTTGGTCACATCAGAGATTTCAGTATTGACTTAATGCCAAAACTGTGATGTGATTCACAAAACAAAAAACAAAGAATAAGATCAGAATAAGATCGATGACAGTCCTGATGTCAGCCCTGACCGTCACAATTGGCTCAAGAGTGCGGTCCAAATAGGTTCCAATGAAAACGGATTAACTGCCAAAAGAAGGGGACATACAATGAAGTAACGATCCGATGACAGTCACATTGCGAGACATCAGAAGATACTCAATATTCGGAGTGAATTCGTTGAGCCTTGGATTTCAAACATTGACTTCAGATTTGATCCAAAAACAGAACCAAAATTTTTTTATCATTGAATGACTTACAAAAAGTATAACAAGATTTCAATCGGAAAAAACATTTTGTTTCATATTTTCTCTTAAATTATTTGAGACAATAATAATAGGAAACGATTGCAGAGGAGGGGAACGAATCAGTCAATGATAATCACAACACATACTCCGATTCGTATGAATTTTTATTATAATTAAAAAGGTTTTAAAGGCTATCAATGAAATGAAATAGTTTTAATAGTAATAAAAGGTCTTCTCATTGATAATCAATACAATATTATCTGAATAATTAGGTGTATGTGCAGTGCAGAGCACAAGACAAAGGTTTCGCTCTGTAGGGCACAAATGGGTCGCATCGCTATTGTAAGAGAGTGTGAGTGCATATGATATCACTTTAAACACAACTGAAAATATCGCACACATAATAACTTTGCAAGAGCTTCAATATTCAGAATATATTCAGAAGAGGAAAGGCATCGCTATTTATAATTATAAACTTAGGTCTGCTTTGAATATCCGACAGTCAGTGCACCGAAAAATAGTGCAATCGATTCGAAAAACATTAATAAAATTGAAGAGAAAAAGGAGTGAAAAGTCATAAACAGAGCGAATGGAGTACTCATTGACTGAATTATATGTTAAGCCAATAGAGAGTCAAATATGAGAAATATATTTCATTTGGATTTTTGTGATGTATTGCGACTCTTCCAGAAAAAGTCGTCCTCACATTGAGTGCACACTTTTCACCGCTTATATTAAAGCCATTAAAATGTAAATAACTATAAAAAAATATATATATATAATAATATAGACATAAAACTATGTATAACTGATAGACTCGCTTTTTTATAGACTTGTTATCTGAGGTATATATCAATAACCAGAGTATAAATTTGGCTCAAAATATAATATAACTGATAATGTGATGGAATTTATCCGAAAAACAAAAAAACTTCATTACTTATTGAATGAGTTGAAAATTATATGAATAGATGAATCAATTTATTAGACGAGAAGTTAGAGATAAAATCGAAACATAAAACTCAGAATTGGATGAAAAATATTTATTAAAATTGAAATGAGTCAGGAATTTATTTTTGCCCTAGTAGAGACCATTGAAAAAAGCATAGCAAAGTTGACATTAGCACAGCCTCTCGTTATTCAGCTAATAAAGAGAATTCGATATTTTATCTCCACTTTTATGTATTACTATTATATAATGCTTTCATTTTAATCAATGATTAAATTTCTAACGTCTATAAGAAGTAATGCCCTAAAAATTCTAGAGTCCACTCCACCCGTTCGATGGCATGCGATGACTATTGCCCAAAATCGTGTTCAAACACACACAGAGATACACACACACCAGTGCTACTATCATATTGAAAAGCACCGGCACAACAGCACAACAGAGTAGGAAAAAATAAGAGTCAGTCACGAAATGCAAGCATTCAAATGATACATGAATTGCCAAAAATCGGGCGTTTTGTTGAAATTGTTGAAAGGATTTGCTTTAATACAAAATACAAAAAAATAAAAGCATTTTGTGTGCAAAACAAAGTCAGTCATGAAGTGCTACAGTAGTGCTACTCTTTTTCAAAAACCATTCGTTAATTTTTAAAACAATTTGATTCTTAACAACAAAACTGTTTCGTTGGGTTCACTCATTCTTTGCCTGAGTTTTGGGTTTTCCACTCTTTCAGACACAATACCAGAGCTAAAGAGTGTTTGAATTATAAAATAGATTTGCACTTCAGATATGAATAATTAGGTTGAAAATGAAATGTGAAACACATTATACGTAAATATTAGACTTTTTCAGAAGAGTTTTAATAGAGAAAAATGAATTTTTAAGTCATTCAAGTCATGCAAATCTGATATATGGATATAAATACAGTTTAGGCTTAATATATATTTTGTGTACACAATATTTACTCTAATAATATATGAGATTAATATATACCTATTCTATAAGAAAATACAGATTATAACAAAAGGCTTTTTTATATTATAAGTCACAAAAATAAACACTTTAAGCATAACTTATTAAACGCATTCACAAGAGTATAGACGGCAACAGAATTTGGAGCAGACTTTCACTCAAACAACAAATTGTTATATTTTTTTTTGTTGAGAAACAATTTTCACTGCAGTGCAGCTCCTTTTCAAATACTGTTTAGTTTAGATATTAGGGGGAGTGAGTGGCGTCAAACACAGCACTAGGATAGAGAGAGGACTGCACCACAACCAGAATAATCAAACACATATTCACAGTGAAGGCAATAAACGAGAAATACTCCTCTCTTTCTCTCATTCTATCCCCCCTTCAGTTTGAAAGCCTCTGACTCCCAACTGATAGCACAGGGCTTTGGAATGACTGGCATTTGGTTTTTAGTTTTTTTTTTCTTCTTCCACATATTTATTGAAGAGTTTTTGTTTTGTAATTTATTCCAAAGAAATAATAAAAATAAACACTAAAAAAGCAAAATATTATTGACTGCCACTCATATACTCCATTATATGTTAGTTATGTTTAGCAATATTTCGCTCAAAATCTTCTTAAAACCTTTACTTAAAGTTTTTTTTTTGATATTTATTTTTGTGCGCTCAGAATGGGCTCAGAATTGGCTATAAATGTGAATCTAAGAGTTTAAGATACGAATAGTCGCGAAAACCGTATTATATTTGATATGTCGGCTGAGAAAAGCAACGGGAAGGGAATGGTTGCCAATTAGAAGTGCAATTTTTGGCTGTGATTGCCAACAAATATACGAATATATGATATTTGTGTAGATATTTATTGTCTGATGGCATACATTACAACTCGAGGAACGCGTCTACGAGTTTAGGAAGAGTAGCAAAAATAAAAGGTTTTTCTCAAATCAAATAAATTATATGCAAAATGTGCCGCAAAACTAACTTTAAAAAACCATTTAATAAATTATTATTATAGAGTACTTTAACTACACTAAACTCCTCTTTGATGTTAAGGCTTGAACTGAATCAGCGCAACATTTCTGCATATTTTCGTTGAACTCTGGGTTCAAAAGCATTGGTTTGAAGAGAAGAGCAAAAGAAGATTTTTTTTCACTCATTTTTATTTTTATTTCCAATTTTTTTGTCTGAAAAATATTTTCTCAGACCTTAAGAGAAAACACTAAAAATTTATTCGTCTAACGAAAGAAAACAACAAAAAAATTATATGAATGAAAGATTCAGTCAATGAAGTTATTAAAGCCTTCGAACCTATGGCAGAGGTGTCGGTGACCCGACTCAGCACTGAATCGGCTATAATTCTAATGTTAAAGAAAAAGCAAAAAACTTCTCATAATTACAATCATATCCGGCTGTCAAATGTGTGCCTTTTCTTATATTTTTACTAATCTTTGGTTTTATTTATTTGTAATATAATCAAAACCCAAACGCATAACACATTTATAATACATATGGAGAGAGAGGGAGAGAGAGAGAGCGAGGGATAGAGAGATTCTGTTGTAATACAGACATCTTCGACGTGTATCTGGAGTTTGTGTACAGTCTATACATAAGGGCTGAGGAATAAGAGTGAGAACAGCACTTTATTTGGCTCCACTCAACCAAGAATTTAATTATTTGAATCTTTAGGTACATATAGAGTGAGAGACAGCCCATATCCCACACAATTTACAAGTGAAAGGCAATGGATGGCAATGGCGATGGCAACAGTCATTTAGTAGTTTAGGTCTTCAAAGGAAAGACTAAGTTTAAGAGCTCCAGAAAAGAGTCAAAGTAGTGAACCAAACGAGTGAACCAAATGGTGTTATGAAGTGCGTTAACATTTGGCAGCATTGGGTCAGACTATCAGACAAAAGAGCAAAAACAAATCCGTTGAGAATTATTACATCTGATGAGAGTCTCTATGTTTGGATGCATTGCTCGTCATTTCATAGCCTATTGTGACCATTGATTCTCTCAAACCAATTATCGAAATACCAAATAAAGATTAGTAGCCATTGATTATCGATTTAAATCTTTTTCCGGAGATCATCGACTTTTGGGTATAATTAAACCCAAACTTTTCAATTAATTCAGATAATAGTGTTGTTAAATGAGCATGCACTTAACATTAACAAGCAGACTTTCTTAAGCCAAAAAATGACTTTAATGTAAAAATCTGTTGAATTTATGCGAAATCTCTTTTAAAATTAGAAAATTTTTTTTTTAAGAAAATCATAAATTCATTTTCAAATGACATCTTTTTATCAGATAATGTCTTATGGGATGAATTATTCGCTACTTTTCGTATTAAATTAATTTCTCAATCGATTTTCATATTTGAATATTCGAGGGAAAAATCTATTGATTATCTATTCGTCTAAAAGAAAAATCTGATAAATAATAAAACGTCAAAATTTTGACACTTTTATCAGTGAATAAAAAGAATCGGAAAAAAAATTTAATGAATTTTTCAAAAAACATTTGTTTCACCGAAAAAAGAAATTTATTCATTAAAATTGTAGTTTCGAACCAAAAAAAATCACTCAATTAATGAATAAATTAAAAGACAAAATGTTTTCCAAACAATCAACAAATGCTTCGAAAATGAATAATAATGTTTTGAAAAGTGTTTTATTGGGAGAAAAAAATAGTTTGAAATTAGAGGAAGATATTAGTGAACGACAATAATGGCACTATTGGTACGGCACTGGTATATGTATTAAGTAATGAATTGGGACAGACAGACAACCAGGGAATCAAATTGACAGTGTAGAGAGACATATAGAGAGACAAACGTATCTTTTATCAATTTTGCCAATCATTTCATGAGTCATATCAACTTTTTTTTCTCGTATTTAATACATATTTTATGTGTATTTTTATATTCATATATCAAATATACAAAACCAGACATATTTTTATAGATAAAAGACAAATAAAAAACAGATTATTATTGGCCTCTTCTCTGCATAGTTTCAGATGACTATATGAAGTTGAGTTCCGTCTCATAAATATTGTATAGTTTTTCATCTGACAATCGGTTATTAATACCAATATATTAACTGAATATTTGGCAGAGAATCGCGTTTCTCAAGCGATAAAATGCCTTAATATTAGTGTTTTATGAGATAATCAAAGATTATATATGTTTTGTAAGTAATGTTAAATATTCAGAAAATTTCATAATAAACGAAACTCAACATGATAAATTTGAAACATTAAGCTCACAATTGTTTTCAAATAAAATTAATAACAAAAACTCTTGGCTCCAAATATAATGTGTAAATAAATTAAAAACCAATTTTGAAAAATTCACGACTTATTTGTTAAATAACACGATTTGTTAATCAAATGTAATGCAAGACTTTTTCCTGAAATAATTGTTTGACCAAAAACTATGCAATCGTTTCTAATTTTTGCGCTCAAAATAACTCCAAAACAAATAAATTTTGATTAAATGTTAACTTTATGTCTGAATATAATAATTTGCGTCTATTTAATGGCATATCATTTGTTTAATATATTATATTATATTATATATTATGGCATTCCTTTTGGTACTCAATTGTGAAAAAAATCAGATAAATATTTGAGTCAAGGGTTAAGTCGAAAAATTTGAGCCAAGAATAAATTAATATCAAAAATTGAATTCATGTCTAATTAGTTATTTGTTGTGGAAAAAAGGCAATCAATTTGCGGAGAGATGTCTGAAAACTCATCACAAAAATTACATAAGACCTCGAGTCGTGTGCTCTCAATGTCTGTGCTCTGAATTATTTTAACAGTTATTACAATAATGAGAAGCATTTTCAACGGCAGCTGACAGGAAAGGATAGGGCTCTTGGTTTTGTGAATAAGAGAGGGGACACCAAAATTAATTTATGGCTAAATACATAAAATAGATTTAAATCAGAAACAATTTTCTCTCAAAAATAATACATATATTTCTTTTGGCTTCAGCTTTATATACATAAGACTCTTAAGCATTAAATGTGTAAATGTTTGCTAAAAATTCATTGCATTTTGAAAAGTCTAATCTCATTGCAAACAAATTCTGTTGAAAATAATATAATTCTTAAGCTATTTATCATAACATATGAACGCAAAACGAATATCTATTTTCCAATCATAGAGTAGAGAGTATACCACCGAATGGGGAAAACTTTTTTTCAAGTAATTTATTGTTTATTTTTACTCTCCGTTCGCTCATTAGGTTATAAATTATAATTTTCCTATTTTTTTGTTTGATCTCTAAAAGTATTTTTAGTTTTAAATTTATTGGAATAAAATTTTTCCATTTTGAAGGAAAAGCAAAATGCAGTCAATTATTCGCATGAATTGCAATCAATTATTACGAGAAAAAATATATGGAAACCAATATTTTAATGAATAACAAGAAATACAGGAATAACTTGGAATTCCACAACTATTTGTAATTCAATTGATTCCAGGAAAAAGACTATTACTCTTACTATTACTCAATTGAGTTTCGAAAGAGAAAAACACATCAAATGATAATTATTGATAAAAATATATTTATGTGTAAATACTATTTCATTCACAGTATTTCATTCAAAGCAGTTAATAGTAAATCGAAAGGATGTTCACAACAGAGAAAAAAAATGTCATTAATTTGAGTAAATGTTTGATAAGTTTTTTTTATTATTTCTTTTCGTATAATAGCGACAGAATTCCAACAGAAAACTAACAAATAATTACAAAAACTATACATTAGAGTCAATTTTAGAAGTGTTGCACTTTTATAATGGATATTAAAATTTATTATCACTGAATAACTGGTCGCACAGACACTCTCTCTCTGTAAACAGGGAATGAAATATGGATTGCGTTTAATATATTATGAATTATAATACAATACGTTATTATAGAGACGATACTAAAGAGACATCAGAATAGACAACAGGAAAATAGTTATTACAGAAGTACACGAAAAACAGCCATTGGTTTTGTCTGTCGAATGTCAACAGGAGTGCTGTGAGGACTGTCCAACCGATTCAAATGGTAGTGAAACTATGCACTCGACTCACAGTTTGCTATCTATTTATAAAATTGAATTCGCTTTTCGTCGTGTAATCAAACAATTCATTTATAGAGGAGAGACATAACATACAATTGACAGCCATTTCATTACATTTGTCTCCAAAGTATATTTAAATTCATAGAGAGAAACATACATTGAGTTTCACTAATAATAATAATAAATTTTTATGAATAAATAATTCATTTGAAAACGTAATAATATTTTTGTTGGAAAAATAAGTTTATGATTCAGTAAATCAAATATTAATTTAATTAAATCCGAATGCTCTCTGAGTTGAGAAAAAATTTAGCTCAAGAGTCGAGACATAGTCTACACAAAAATTAATTATTCTGTTCACTGGAATTGAATAAAACATATAAAAGAGTAAATCAAATCAAATCAGATTCAAATGCAAACAAAATAAAAAAAAAGTCGCCGAAAATCGGATGAAAACCGATAGCAAAGGCATTAAAAATTCAATAAAATTCACTTTCAAACAGAATTTCAAATAAGAAGATCCGAACAAAGATATCAACGAAGAGTCAAATTAAATAAGAATTTTGGGGCAAATCATTAGAAACAGAGATTTTCTTGAAAATCGTCTGAAAAGCAAAAAACAAGAAAAAGATTATTTTGACGAATATTTAAGACCTTATTTGTTATACAAATCACTTATCAATGCGTTTGTGTTCAGGAATTCAGACTTAAAAAAAAGAAAGACAACAGAAATAGAGTCGAAATACCATTAGATTTAAGCGATGGTGAAATACAATTCTCAAAACAATTCATTAAATATTCAATAAAATAATCTTCTTTTCGATTGCGTAACAAAAATGGCATTACTTTTCTTCAATAAATTAAATCAATTGTCTATTAGTGAGAGTCTCAATAGACTCTCAAAAACCTAATTCTTATCGACATTTTTGATATGAATCTCTTTATTAGACTTTTATTAAAAATTTAATTTTGATTTTTGTTTTTATCGTTAAATATTTTGTTCACAAAATTCTTTTGTCGTTTAGTTTTCTCCTTTGAATAGAGTTTTAATTTCCTCCGAAAATTAGATGAGAAAAAGGATTAGAGAAGTGCTTTGAAAAGAGGTTTTCAGTCAATTAATTAATAATTATTCGTCTGATGACTCAATACTGAAGACTTTGAGAAAGATTTAAAACATTAATAAGTCTTCCCTAAGAAATGGGGAGAAATTGAAAACTCTTTTTCTTGTTTTAGGGATAGTTTATGAGAACTTCAAATTAATATTAGAGTTCAAAACCATTATTAAAATCATGATTTAATGAATAGGTTCTGCAAAAGCAGTGTATTTCGTATATTAAACTACAAATACATAATCAGAGCTCAGAATCAAAGCATTCATTTAAAGGGAAGACTCACGAAATGGATGGAAAAAAATAACAGAAATAGAAAACCAAATGAATAAATAAAAACCAAATGAATTGATAAATGACTGAATGAATAGCTTTTTATTCAAGAAGAAGAGATAAGAAGATAAATAATGTTAAATTCAAATCAAATGATCGCAAACTTATATAAGAGAGAGAATACAACTAAAGGGGAAAACAATTCATCACAAAATCGACAGCAATTAACCCAAATCCTAAACGATTGTGAATTTCATTCATCACATAAAACTAACTATACGTCTGGCGGACGGCTATTATCAAACACACCATAAGAGAGACGAACAAAACTCGGGACCAAAAAATAAAATATCAGAAAGAGATAGTCATACCGTCGACTGTTATTTTTGATCGCATATACGCCAAACGTTTTATCATAAAAGACGGTTCTGTTTGGGTGTCAAACGTCAAACACAAGCCCTTTGTTTGAGCCCAACATTAAAACCGAAATTTATGGCCAAAACATGAAATCTGTTTTGTTTTTTAGAGACACAAATCGTATCTTATATTCACAATAGAGGCGAAACCATTTGGGAGCAAAAGGAGAGGCAATCTCTCTGAAAGGGAGAGGGTGTGTGAGAGAGTGAGAGAGGGACAGAGAGAGTCATTTTGATTGTTTGCCTGAAAGCGTGTTTTCATTAGTCCATTGAATTCATGATCTGAGAAATTAAATATTAATTACATCTGAAAAAAGGTTAATGATTAGCTTGTTCAAACCATTGCGCAAGAGGCATCCAAAGTAGAGGTACAACTAAAATTGTGACTCATTCAATCTAAGTAATTTTCAAGGAGAATACTGTGTTTGATCACTTTACCTGCCAGCCCTCTTACGCAATCGTTTGAACCAGCTATGAACTGAGCTAAGGTAAGGTCAATCAAAGAAAACTTCATTAGGATTGTTGTCATCTGTTCTAACGATATACTGGGAGAGCAGTGATGTGTTGAAAGTGACATACGAGTAGATGACAGGTATGGGCTCTACTCTATACCTCACGTTTCAGATAACAAAAAAAATATTTTTTAATTGAAATCTCTCTACTCTTTCGTGATTCGGTTGAGACGACAATCTTTTTCTACTTTTGTTTATCTTTTTGTCTAAAAAGCTTTGAAAATACGAATTGAATTGAAGAAAAAATATGTGCGAAAAGAAAAAATAAAATAAAATATAAAACATTTGAAGACTTTTCAAAAGGTCATGTCTTGTCATTATTGAAAACAAATGCATTTCATTTCTCTAATATAATAACAGATGCTTTCAATTGGATTCGCGTTTATTTGAGAAGACAAACAACAATAACAAAAGAAATATTTCATTTGAATTATTAATTTAGGAAAAAATTATTATTATATTTGCAAATGAAATGAAAAAAAAGATATAAAAAAAAACAATAATATAATGTTTCGTCAGTTCTTATTAGGAATTCAATTAATCAAAAGATATAATAATTGAAAGACAAACAAATCATTTGAGAAAATTGTTTATTAGATTTTCATTTGAAAACAAAAGCAAAACAACAGAAGAGAGAGAAAACTTTTTAACCGGATTTGAAACGACATACAAATAATAATTAATATAATTTCCTTCAATTCAAATGCATATCATTTAATAAAATCAAACCAACGTTTCGTAACATATCAGAGACATTACATAATAAATAATATAAATTACATTTTTGGGTAGAAAAATGTTATTAAATTTTTCTCATTTTTCTATATTTGAGAAAAAAAAAGAAAAATTATTAAATTGTTTCTAAAAATGCAATTGAAAATAGAAGAGAAAATATATATATTATATATATATTATTAAATATTATCGATATTTCAATAAAGAGAGCGTAAAATAAGTAGAAAATAACTAATATATTGAGAGAAGAGAAGAATTGAATACAAAAATTATGAACACATATAGAATGGGAGCAGAAATATAAAGTGGTGTAAAAAATCAAATGATTGATTACCGTTTTTCAACCTGAATAATAAAAATCAATACATTGAAAACAACACTATAATATATTCAGTTATAATATCCCAGAGCCCAGAGAAAAAAGTATAGCATTTATTTAAAAGTGGGGGAAACAATATTTCCGACCAAATTATAATTCATAGTTTCCCTTTTGATTCACTGAATAATCATTGAAAGTGAGTCTAAATTATCTTAATTTAGAACTACTTTATCATAGATTTAAACCCAAATTACATTTTCACACACAAAAGGTCCGCAAAAATAATTAAAATTTTTTTATTTCAAAAACCATTTTCGCAATTATTTCTAATCCATTAAACGTTGGTTTAAACAAAAAAAGAGAGAGTATTTTGTTCACTACTCTATCTCTAACTTTGAACTGAATGTAAAAAAATTACCCAGACATAAATCTGAACTGAACAAGAGAGAGAAAAAATCTTATTGAAAGGTAAGTTTATTTATATATTTTGAGCGGATTATGCACTTGTGGTCACTTTAATATACCTTAAGATCGCATATTATTGGCATTCAATCATTTTGTGAGCACTGATCCAAACCTTATAATAAATACAGTTTTTTTGTGAGCCTTTACTCGAGTTTAAGTGAATTCATATACCGGGTGTCAGTCGGCAAAGAAAGCAATACTTCATCGTTTGCCAGAAAAATACTATGTATCACAAGTCTTTGCACACTGTCTGACAGCCTGTCCTCTGAGTCCTGTGCCCAACACTAAACATGTTATGCAAGTTATTGAACGAAAGGCTGATAAAAAAAAAACTTCAAAATAGAGAAACATGAATGCAGGTGAGCACTGGTATGCGAGCCATAGCCTACACAACAGTTCATGAAGACCTCAACTCAATCTCTTTAACAAACAATAAATAATTCTCTCTTTTATTCAATATTTTATTTTTCCGATAATTTCAAATAAAAACTCTTTAATGATATAAAACTTTATTAAAACTCAATCTCCAGTGAATTAAAGGCTAAAAAATATGTTTTATATTAAGAGAAAAGTCTAGAATAAAGAGGTTTATCCCACTTCTCGTCTCAATTGACTCTTTAGGCTTTAAGTGAGAGTATATCAGAAAATAGAGGAAAGAAAATAAATTGAAACTATTTTGAAGAGAAGTGAAGAAAAAAATCTATTAAACAACAGAAATAAAGCTCTCGATTTGGTGGACGAGAAAAATCTGAGTTATATTGCGATAAAATTTTCTTTTTTTTTCTAGATAAACTTTTCCTTGGTTAACGTTTACGTTATTTGTGAACATAATAAAGCATTCAATGAATATAACGCGTGTTTTGTTCACAAATGGCGTTACGAAAGGCCAAACAAAAATGCAGAGAAAAACTATTTAGAAATTTTTTTGTAGATTCGTTACAAATATTTATTATATCGTTTCGTTAAAAATATTTAACGCCTAATAATATCATTAATCAATTTTATAGTATTTCTCTCTCTCTCTCTCTCTCTCTCTCCCCACTCCTAATCTGTAATGATTTAAAAATAACTAAAATGACAATAATTATGACTAATATTAATATTAATAATAAATAATAAAAATAGTGTAAAATCAAGGGATATGTAAACCGCTTGAAAAGTAAGCTCAACGTTCAAAACAAGGCTAAAATATTTGGCCATTAATAATAGAAAATAAATAATAAATACGTACTGGGAATGTGCAAGGTGGTGACGACTCTCTACAATAGACACATTTTGAACTCACATTTTTGAGATTAATATATCGCCATTAGATTACTACCACTACTACCATGTTTGTAAAAACTATAAAACTTGAGTCGCGTTGGCTGTAGGGGTTATTCACATTTCATATCCAAGAGCATTGAATAATTGAACAAAGTTTAGTCCGCAAGTGTACTCTATTCACACAAATATAACGTTACACAAAAGGTATGAACTTTTTGCACATAACATGAGATATAAGTTGTATTATATTGTATTGTCTGCGACAGCACTGAACCACTGTTGGCAACCGTCTGCTCGATTCCTGAATGTCTGTCTCAGCTTAGACTTGTAATAGAGGTGTTGGCGCATGCGTTCAAAACAATTGTTCCCAATGTATTTGTCTGTTGCTAAGGCTCTGTTGAGACCAGTCTCGAGTCTATTGGCTGTTCAGACTCGAGAGTAATACCAATCAAATAACATAACATATCGAGTATTATGTAATGCATACAAAATACAGAACAACGTCTTGTTTTCAAAAGCACTGCTCTCTATCGGTAATAATTGGATGGATTTGGTTACCATTTAAACTGGTAGTCCCTGTCTGGGACTGTCTGTCATTTTCTGGGACTTTCTCTAACTTTCTTTTATATGTCTCTCATATCATCCGATAGAGTCTATTGAAAGCTATTGAAAGCTATCGAAAGCTATTGAAAGCTATCGAAAGCCAATATAAATATAATTAATTTTTAGGGGAAAACATCGAACCAAATGATCTTTGAATATAATAAATGATTAGATGTTTGGTTCATATGATTCCTTTTCCAGACTCTGGTCTCGTTTTTTTTGTCTGTAATTTTGTTTCTCCTTTTAGTTAAACGTTTTTATCTGAAGCCGAGTACAGACCCGTTCACTAACTGTTGAAATAAATGGTTTTGTAACTAATGTTATAAATTGTGATAACTTTTGGTCTCCGACTCTATCTTTGCTTTTCAATGCATTTATTCTCTACTGAACTGATCAACAGTTCATTAATTTCAGTTAATGATTGATACGAAATGAAAGCTTAAAAGCAAACTATTGTTTCAGACAATTGATAGGAAAGACACCATCGAATACCGATCCCAATGAGAAGAAAAATGATTTTCATTTTGAAGATTTTGTTTACAACGAAAAATTTTTTTATATTAAAAACGATAACTAAAGTAAACGATATTAAAGTTCTTTTGATCAGAAAATTGGAAAATTCGGGCAAAAAATGAAAATTTATTTCCCAAACAGAAAAAGTCTCATCAGTTTTGATATAAATTTTGTGCTCTGCACTGAAAACAGGAGAAAATGGGTATAATATTGAATTTATTTGTGAGAGAGATGTGGATACAAGTGATCTGATATATAGAGTTCTTAAGCGACTGATGAAGAAGTTTCCGATCGGTTGTTCACTACTTTCAGTTATATTCTGTCCTTATTTCTACTCAATGCCTGTCATAGTATTGAAAATCATAAATAACATCATTTATGACAAGAATATCACTAAAAAATAAATTTTTGCTATCGTTTTGAGAGCTCTTACTTCTCAAAGACTGTGCCAGAAGTGGCCAAAAATAAAAGAGAGAATAAATTCTTTTGAAAAAACGTATATTAGATGAGAAAAAAGGTGGTTCTGAACGATGTTTGATGAGTGGGTAAGTGCCAGCACATATATCATAGGCACATCATACCACTCGAATCAATGATTTTCATCATTCAATGAGTGACTGAATGTAATCATAGCTTTGGTCTGACTCATAGATGGATAGCCTATTCACTGATTAAGTTATCTAAACGTTAGTCAAGGGATACGATTGTGTCTTCGCTTTTATGATTTGTAGTGAACACCGAGTAAATAGTCGTGCGATTCAATAGTGACGGTCCTCTTTAATGACAGTTTAAAACCTAAACTAAACTAAAGATTGCAATTATTTTCTATGCTCTCAATGCTCTACTCAATGCTTTACTCTATCATTAGTATTGTTCACAAAAAAAATATTTCCCATAAAATGTTTGAGAAAAAAGTCATCTGATATATGACTTCAAGGCTTTTATCGACAAAATACAGAGAGAGAAAAAATAATTACTTTTGAATCAAATTTGAAAATTAGCTGATATTGGGGGCTATTTAGAGGATAATAGGCTACGAGTCATTGCAGTGATGGCTGACTGTGTGTCAGATGGTTTTGAATGCGTGTCCACAACAGCAAAAACTTTTTCTTCTGTTAGTGACAACTTGTGTCTGCATTGACTCCACTATTCGTGACATTAATTTATTGATAAACATCTCAAACATTGGACCAATTTTTCCGATGGGAGAACTACAAAAGCACTGTCCAAAAGTCAAAACGACTAGTCCTGGAGAAACGGTTGGCCTCAACCGTAACACAAGACCAGCTCAAAAAATAGAGATTAGATATGATATTCCTGTTCAATACACTCCTGTCCTCTGCCTTTTCCTTTGACTGATAAACACAAATAGAATGGAGAATACAATTGTGTATTACATTTGAGGTCTGACTACCAAACTGTGCTTTCAATTTCATAGAGCCTTTTATTATTATTACAGTGAATGGCTCTGAGCTTCAACTCTAGTGTTAATACACTCCCAAAGAAATTGAGAGAACAGAGAATATTGTATTTGATATAAGATTTGAGTTAGAAATAGGGTTTTCAGCACAAAATGAAAAGTAAATTATTGAAAATTTTTTATTTACTCAACACTCGGTTATGGACTTTTCAAACGACTTTTTCCTACTCAAAAATTCTGTAATTTTCACTTAATGTCTGCATTTCTCTAAATTTCATTCAGTTCTGTACAGTTACCAAGGCTTTATAGCATTTGAAAAGTACTAGGAGTTTTTTTTGTACTTGATAAATGAAAATAAGTGACTACTCTATTAAATTTTGGACTTAAATTTTGGAAAGATAAAAAGTGAAAATGTTTTATGATGTAGTATATTAGACCTTGATAACTGCATACTGAGAATAGAATATTCTTGTCTTATGGCTTATCCTGTTTTTGAAACTTTCAAATTGAAAGGATTAAAATTAATGCTTCAAAATTGTAATATTTTCCTTTTTGTATATATACTTGTGCACTTATTTGGTAATTCTATATCCACTTTCTCCCCCTCCCCTAACCTCCCCTCCCGCCCCACTTCGACATAAGTTAAAAGTCTAATTGGATTTTGAAAAATAGATTTACTGTCGAAAAAAAAATGAAAACAAATATATCCAGAGTTCGTATTTTTGTCAAAACACACAAATCATAGTATATTTTGTTGTTGTGTTGGAGAGTAGACATGTGCCGAATGTCTGTTAGTGTTTATCTATCCATTTGTTAATATCTATGTTAATGAGTTCGACCACTAAATACTGGTTTAATCGTATGAATGGATGGAATTTAAAGCAATGAATCGTTGCTTTTATTATTAAATTTTAATTGAATTTTCTCTAATTCTCTCCTCTTTTGCAGATCTATTTCAATGCTGTTCCGTTGGCTCCTGTCTATCGTTTATCATTAGGGGCTTTAAACTGGATATGGCTTTCCGGAGAGTCACAGTCACCGGTGCTTTTCCACCTCCACTAACAGAATCCACGAAATAAATATTTGCTATTTTGGCCGCTTTTCAGACATTTGGGACTTTGAAACATAAATTTCACAATAAGTTGACTGAAGTCGGAGAGAGAGAGAGAGAGAGAGAGAGAGAGAGAGAGAGACCAGCACTCAAAGAACTCCCACACAGTTGTCATAGATTTAAGTGGTATTAGTGTTGTTACAGTTTTAGAGATTCTATATTTTGATTAAAACTGCCTACAAATGCAATTATCCAAAGGGCGAGATCCCATTTCCTACCTATGAAAATGCACAACCATTTGCCCAACAGCCAGAGGCTGAGCCTCAAATTAATAGACATTATTATTGACACTAATAAATCACATTTGCATTCATTTCTGTTTTATTTTTTTCAAAGACTGTGAGAAAAAATAGCAAAATATTATTTAGTATTTTGTAATTTGCTTTACAATTGGCTCTTCAGTTGTGATTTAGTGCCTCATCAGACAACGGCTCAGATACTGCTCCACAGAAGTCTTCGTTATGAATGATATGATAAATGGCTTTCCTCTCAGCGCTCACCAAACTCTATGAAGTATCCGATAGAAAAGGTAGTACTTCTTAATCACAAAACTTCTCCTTATTTAGTGAACCCGTCATTCATATCGGTATTAAATCTTTATATTATTTTTCATTATATTTGAAACAATTCTTTTGGATCATTGACTGAGAATTGTTTTTATCGTTTTCACATATAATTCATTACAAATGATGAGAGAGAGAGAGAGAGAGAGAGAGAGAGAGAGAGAGAGAGAGAGAGACCCAGATAATAAATAGGTATCATTGAAATGATATTCAGTCTTTGCTGAGAATAAACCAATTAATTCGTTCATAAATTTACATAAATTGGAATTTTTTTTAATCACTAATTCAAAGTCTTTTTCAGTTTTTGAATTCAATTGAAAAATGAGTTATATTTTTCCTCCGAAGAAATATTATGAATAGAAATAAATTTTTAGGGCTTTTAATAAATCATTGAACACACAATAGGAATACCATATGTTGAGGGCGTTTTTGTCCGCTTAAAATCAATGCCTTTTAGTTTGAAACATGTTATGACTAGAGAAGCATTTCCTTTCGCACCGAAAACCCATTCCTTCCCCAATCCCTCTTTGATTCTACAGTTAATTAATCTAATTTTCATTGAATAATATCAGTGAAAAATTTTTTGGGACCAAAATTTATGCCAAAATTCAATTGAATTATTAAATTAGTAAAATATGAACTGAAAAATATATTATCGAGAGATATGTTACGCACGACAAACATAACTCTCAAAATATTTATGTATAATATATTGTATATAAATGTTTATTATATAAGAGCTTTCGATTTGAAGTATAACTTTATTACACAATAGAAGAGAAAATATAATAAAAAAAAGTAATTTCAGAATCAAAACAAACGATTGATGGCCACGACTCAGAGCAACGGCTCTCAGCTCAAGACACGACTGACTTTTCATTTTCAGAGATTTTCTCCTTATTATTGAAGTTATCATTAATTTTTGTCTCACAACTAACTGACAATTTTTAGATCTATTTATTGATTTTGAAGATACTATACATTACACTAATGTCGAGACATTCTTTGTCTTTGAGTCTAACCCTCGCTTTTATATCTATTTTAGAGTTTAGGAAATAATAAAATAAAATTAGTTGTCGAGGAATGGCTGAGGAATGGCTGTGCGGTAGTATAACATATACATCTATGGAACCGTAGTTTTGCTATAAAACAGTTCAATAACTCAAAAGCAAGAGAATAGACTCAGAGATAGAGAAGAAAGAGTAGTCTCTCTCTTAAAAAAAAAGAAAAATTCAATTTATTCATCTTTTGATTTATTTGATACCAACATAGATATATCAGTCTCTCTCTCTCTCTCTCTCTCTCTCTCTCTCTCTCTCTCTCTCTCTCTCTCTCTCCTCCCCAACAAAAATCTGAATAAATTTTTTCATTCATTTATAAAATATCTATTTTGTTATAATTCTATAGAAATCTATTTTAACAGTGGAAGAGAGAAATGTATATATTTTGTTTTTTTTACTAATTAGTGTTTTACGTGCAAAACTAGGGCTGGTATGCAATGCCTTTTTTTACATATGTGTTATGCCATGTATTGAATACTCCACTTAAGTATTAACCATTGCTTCTGCACTACCATTGAAAAGGACAGTTGATATTGTATCTGATTTTCAGCTCTAGCATCGAAAAAATATTTTGAATTCATATCTAAGTTTATTACTTGTATTAAAAACATAACCTATTATTCCCATTGAAGTAATCCAGCAATTTTTCTTGTAATTTGTTCGCATTTATATTATATTCTTATTATATGTCTATCAACACCATTTGCATCTATGAGTTGTCTATTCCCTTCTATTGTTACTCTAATTCATGACTTATTTTGCTAAACATTTTGCGAAAGTATTTCTCGATTTTAGTTGAAATCAATACTCGAAACGAAATTAAAATTAAATTTTCGTTTCTACTTCATGTGCTCTCTCTCCCTCCCTCCCTCCCTCTCCCGCTGTCTGTAATTTTTAGTATTTTCCAGAAGCGATAGAATCAGTATTTTCCGAGAGTTGTAACTATTTTTTTGCAATTCTCATCATTTCTGCTATTCTTGTCTCTGAGCCCTCTCTCTGTCAAAGATTTGTGAGTCACTGGCATTCGAATAGAGTTTATACCTCTCATCTACAATGGGATGCCTCACAAAAGCACTGACACCACTCTGTCTTACATTTGTCTGAAGAAACTCTTACATAATAAATGCTTTCCAATTGTTGTTACAGTAAGTCAGGCCTGTGCTCCACCTGCACATCGAGAGCAAACTTATACCACTGTTATAACACGTTTCCGCGTTTCCGATGATAATCACAGTTAGATTTTGCCAATTTTAGCATCTGATGGGCTCTCCCTGCGCTCAGCCTCTGCCAGAGCTGTTCTTACACTAAATTCTTAACTCATTGTGTGTTTCAAAGTAAATGTCATATCATAGTAATGACTGAATGTTGGTTTTACATGTTCTCTCTCTCTCTCTCTCTCTCTCTCTCTCTCTCCCCTCCCCAACAAAAATCTGAATAAATTTTTTTATTCATTTATAAAATACTCTTTTATTTTGTTATAATTCTATAGAAATCTATTTTAACAGTGAATGAGAGAAATATATATTTTGTTTTTTCACTAATTAGTGTTTTACGTGCAATACTAGGGCTGGTATGCGATGCCTTCTTTTACATATGTTATGCCATGCATTGAATATATACTCCACTTAAGTATTAACCATTGCTTCTGCACTACCACTGAAAAGAACAGTTAATATCATTAAATGTTGAGCTACTGGTAGTACTCCAATCCTGTGCCGACAAAATATTTTGAATACATACGTCTAAGTGTATGACATGCAATAAATATATATCCTATTATTCTCATTGAAGTAATCCAGCAATTTTTCTTGTAATTTGTTCGCATTTATATTATATTCCTATTGTATGTCTATCAACACCTTTTGCATCGATGAGTTTAGTCTATTCCGTTCCCTTCCTATTGTTCCTCTAATTCATGTCTCATTTTTGCGAAACAAAGTATTTCTCAATTTTTTTTCTGTTGAAATCAAAGCTCAAAACGACATTAAAATTAAATTTCCGTTTTTTACTTCACATCCATATATAATACATTAAATATACGTTTATATATGTATTTGATTATATGAGTGTGTGTTAGGCGTTGTCTGCATATAAGACCATTTTGTGTATAACTGTTGTGTTGTGTCTCTCCATTCATGACTCTCGACAACTCATGCAATGAGTCGTTCCTTCTCTAGAGCTCTGACTGTCTTAATATGTCTTTCTATACCACAATTGGCACGAAATGATCGTTTAGTCGTATTTTTTGTTATCTTTTTTCCTATTTTTCTCTTCTGTTTTAATACAGTTCTTAGAGTTTAAAGAGTTTTTCACTCATTGTTTGCCTTAATATTATTAACAGCAATAATATTAGTCTTATTATTATTATTGTTATTATCAATAGTTTTTGTAATTTTTTGTTTAAACAAATTAGTGAACAGAATAGTAATCTTCTCTTCAAACTGAAGACTGTATTTATATTTTTTATATTTCTCTTTCTTTAGGTCTCATAACAGTTCTTCAGAGACTTGTCATCAGTCTCTTTATATATTGTAATCTTTGGTTTTTTCTTCTTTTGCTCCTATTTTTTGACTATTCCTTTAGCTATCTATAGTACGTTAAACCAATAGTTACTGGTTTTAAAAGTTATATTCATTTAGTGAAACGAATCGATGCCATAAACTACTGTAAAAACTGACTAAAAATTTTTGTGGAGAAAAAGTAAATTTTTCTTCTTTTCAATGTTTTTTGCCTCATATTAGAGAATGAAATGAAATGATAGTTAATTCTGTTGAAGAAAATCCTATTTTCAATGCAATAGAAATGAGGGAAAGAGGAGAAGAGAAATGATAATACGATTCTTAGTTTTTTCTTTTCGTTACCTTTCGTTTTGTTTTGACTCAACAGTAGAGCACAAGTAATGCCTTAAAGGAAACGAATAAAAGAGAAGAAGAAATTCATTTATTGATCTCAAAAGTTAAAGACTTTTTTGTTGTGGAGACAGCTATGGTTAGGGAGTGTGAGCCGGAGTGAGAGCCGGAACGAGTCGTTCAGTATTAAACTTATCTCTCGAATTACACTCAAGAAAGTGATAAAACTCATAATGAAGTCTCACTTAAATATCGCAATTATCGAGACCTCACTTTTCTTCACTACAAATAAGTGCTTTGCTTTCGATTTCTTTACCAAAATTTTGTTATTCAATACAAAAATTCTCTCAACAAGAATAGGAAACTTCATTCATATATTGGGTTCGGTTTACTCCAGTTATATATTTGTCTTATTCCGTAATGTTTTTATATATATATTGTTATATCTATATATTTAATATCGATTTACCATTTAATTGATTTTCCGGATAAGAGTTTTTCTATTTAAGTGTATTTCAATTGGACAACGAAATGTTCTAGTTGTTTTTGTTTTGCTGAAATTTCTCGTTTCTCAATTGATCCGGAAACCATCGAATCATTTGAATGGCTGTTATTCTCGTTATTTTGAATTTGTTTTTGTTTCAAACCTAAACTAATCAAAGCATTGAATGTCTGATCCTTCAGTTGAAGACAATATAATTTAATTCTTATTTTCTTTGAATTATTCTTAACGTAAACTTTGTGTTGAAATCATTGGCGAGAAATACGAGAATTTCGACAAAACTTTTCCTTTCCTTTTATCTGATGTTTATTTTTGTTTTGTCTTCTTGTAATGGAAACCCATACAAGACATGAGTGGAGAGGAAAAAATTAATTTAATATAATCTGAGATTACTTTACATTTGATTCCGGAAACCGAATCAATACTATTCTGAGAACTAGTTTTCAAATCAAAAAGATTTTTATTTCTTTTTTTTCTGAAAGAAGTTGATTAAAAAAAATCTTATTTCAAAATAATCTTGCCAAATCCATCAGGACTCTAATCGAGCAGATTTTGAACACGAATTCAGAACATTTAAATTAGAAACAAATCTCAAAATTTCATTTCGTAATTGAGTCCAAATGAATGGATTAAAAAATAAATTTTAATGAAAAAACTTGTCTTCAAATTAATCTCCTTTTTTCCTAAACGCCTAATTAGTAAAAAGATCCTGGCCATATTCAGAGCTGGTAGGATCGACACACCTAATTTACCACCCTTTCTAATGCCTGACTGTTCTGATAAATTAATTTCGGAGAATAAGTGTCAGAGTTTTTAAACTGAGACAAATACCAGTCATTAACAGATATAACATTAGGACTAATCCTAAACAGAGAGTAGAAGAAAAAAAATTATATTAAAACGACTGAAAGTGAAAAACACAGGAAAAGATTTTTATGCAAACAATGAATAACCGAATGAAAGCGAGTGTTTTATCTGCAAATATTAACTAATGAGCCAACACTAGAGACACGACTGACTGACAACACGAAAAAATCTTTAAATACAGTCAAAAGTGGAGAAGAGTTAACGCTTGACTTAAAACAGTCTTTGCATTGAATTTATATAACTTTATATATTTATCTCTCATTCGCTACGATTTTTCACTTCTTTTCCACTGAATTATAGTTTAAAATGAATTAAAGGAAAGAAGAAAAAAATTAAATGAGAAAAAAAGGAGAGAATTCTATAAATAAAAGTTAACTTTTTCTACTATTTTAGGCCAAAAATGAAAAAACAACTGATAAGGAATTGAATGAATTGAAATATTTTTCATTTTCAATTGAATTTTCAGCTCACGATTCGGTGAATTTTTTTTCTACTCTGAAATATATATATATCCGTTGAATTTAAATGGATATAAAAGTCGAGACGAGTAGAGAAGAGAAGAGTATTTTTATTTTAAAGTCAAAGATCTCTGGAATACAATATTTTTCCCTCAAAGCCTATTATATAAGACTAAAGGAAAGTATTAGGGATTGTACTGAAGTTTTTATGGCTTACAAGACTTGTAGCGCTCTCTAACCCAAACATCGAGCGAATCACTACATCCAGACATCCACTCCAGGTCTGGGATTCTAACTGTTCTTTCATTTGTCTGTTGAACAGAATATTTGATATATATTCGAATGAATATATGTATTCAGTATTGCGTTAAAAAAATATATATTCAATTGAATTGATTTGAAGTGAAAAAGGAATATATGGTTAGCGCCTAAAGAGGAATGGATTTAAATCGATTGGCATTGTATTGGATTGTCTGCGATGTCGAGGAAAGAGTGAGAGAGAGAGAGAGAGAAAGCCTGAAAACACTCGTTGCGATTCACATGTATGTGAAATACGAACTCTTCTGATGGATATGTTATATACAAAGTGATGCTTCGATGGAAATGAGAGCATACAAGACATAACTCTACGACTAAGCAAACCATTCACTCATCCCTTGCCTGACATTTGAGATCAAATTCTTGTGATTTTTTTTTTCTATTTTGCTTTTGTTTTTCTGCTCCGCTTTTCTCTTCAAATATTGGTTTCTATTTGTTCCTCTATTTTTCTCCTCAAATGTATCTTTCAATGAAATATAGTTTTTCGAAGAGAATAGCAAAGAGAGAGACTTTTGACAAAAAAATCATTATTTTAGTGAAATAGCCCTCAATTTCTATATAGTATTACAGATAGAAAGTCGAGAAAAAGTGATTTCGATTTTTGTTTTTCATTAACTTTTTTTTTTCTCTCCACTCAGATTTTATTACAAATTCTGTACTCATTCTGTGCTCTCAAACAAATTGAAAGGCATTTAAATCATTTCTAAAACTATTTGAATGAAAAACTAATTTAATTTGCGAAACAATTTTCGGCACAACTCAACATTCATTTGATTATTATTTCAAACAATTGCTGTCTTTATATTGCAATCTATTTATGCTTTTATTGCTTTTATTATCACTTATTATCCGAACAATAATTGCAATACTTGTGCTATACTTTTGGAGTCTATTTGAGCTGCAACTACTGTAGTTGTCTTCAATTGTCATATCTATTGGTATAAATGTTTTATACGAATTGCACAGCAATTGCAGACTGTGTTTATGCTGTGCTCTTACATAAAGAGATGATTTCATTAGCCCTTAAACACAACAAATAATGCGTTTACTGTCTTTCGGCTGACAATACGTGACGAAAGGCATAGCAACCGAAACACAGAATATAATTCATACATATTTAGGCAAAAGACATCACAACTCCTTCTCCTTGTCTTCAATGTGTTTCTATGGAGACTATGTATTAAATATCAGAGTTTCGGCTTCATTCTGTGCTCAACACAACCTGTGGACTGGATGTCACTCCAATTGACTCAACTTTTATGGAACAGTCAGACAAAGGTTACACACAATTGTGTTATATAATGGTATAACTTATCCTCGATCTCTCCCACTTCACGCCCACCCTTTCCTCATTTCCTGTGTTTATTTTGTTAGTCAAACCAATTTTCGCAGAGTTTATGCAATTTTCTAATATCTTAAGTATTATTATCTGAATGTCTGAAGAGTTTTTCAATTTATATACAGTTCTGCTATTCGTTGGAAACCAATAAAAATCTCTTTTAAAAACGGATTTTGATTTCAAAGGAAAACCTCTTTTCGGAGAAGAAATTCAATCAAAACAATAAACAATATTTTTCTTACGAAATGTAAAAAACATGATTTGAAAGCATTGAGCAGATGATGGAGAAGAGGCTTATCATTAAAGATATGGTTGAAGTAATCCATCAAATATTGAAAGCAAGAGAAGAGCAAAAGATTTTCTTTCATTTATTGTAAACATATTTCGACCGGAAATTGAATCCAAAAGAAAACAATATATTATTGAAAGACATTAAATATATTAAAATAAAAAATTGTTTTTCAAAATAATTTATTATTTATATTCAGACAAAATGTTCTTTTGGATAATATTTCATAAATATTTGGCAAATCATTAAAATGTTTGCAGTTTTTCTTTGAAATCATTGGTGTTTTTAATGCATTTCATGAATTTTTATGAAATTTAATCAAAAAATATTTTAATCAAATAATAAGAATTTGGTGAAAGAAATACACTTTTCAAGAGTTTATTGTAATTGTTTCCGCCATTAGTTTAATATTTGACAAAAACTGTGCAATAATTTACAATTTTGGTGAAAATAAAGACCAAAAAGTCATTAAAAGGCGTCAAATAATTTGTAGGAAAAAAGATGTGAATCTATTCGAGAAAATCATAAAAGAAGTGAAAGTATGAGAAATAAATGGCAATATTTGGCGATCGCTTGCGGTTTAACTCAATTTAATGTTACAATAGTTGGAAGAGTGGAAAGAAATGATTCAATTTAACAGATTTGACGAATAAAAACTATTTTCAACCAAAAACCCAGAGTCTGTTATATCCTATAAAATAGAGTCAGTCATCAAAAGGCATCTCAACTAATGTAATGACGATTGAGATCACGAGTCGCTAATATTGATTCGGGTTTCGTGTGTTTGATATAAAAGTTAAAAAAAAGTTTATTTACTCAAAACATTAATAAAAATCGATATCTGAGGGTTTGCTCCGACACACTCCCTGTTATGAGGATAGAGCTAACTGTGAGCTGACAGCGAATCAAATAAATTAAGACTTGACTTTCATTTAGCGTTTTTTAAATACACAAAAAGTGAGCAAAAAGAAAGACACGCGAAGAGAGAGAGAGAGAGAGAGAGAGAGAGAGAGAGAGAGAGAGAGAGAGAGAGCACAACTAAGGTAAGTGAATTGTATTTAAAAAGATGGATAATTAACAATCATATAGTATTGGGCACAGAATAGAGTCATTAGATTTTAATATAAATTGCATTAAAATGGAGGTAACGCACAGTCGGTATTAGAGATCATTAATAGATAACTGAATGCATTCATTGCCTCTATTTATCTGAATTTCTTTTGTTTGCACTACATTTGAAACATTCCGGGTCTATATCTCTTCTATTCAGTTGCCGTTCTGACTCCCATTCCTTCTCATTTGTCCGGATGTTTACAATGCGTGCATATAATCGTTAGCAGTGTTTCCCATTCTTCACGATTTCTTGTCTTAAATTTACTCTATATTTAATGCCGACAACACATGTGTTATATTTAAAAATAATGTTTGAATATATTAACGAAAGCATTAATATTATTAACTCAATGAATATGACCACAGGTTGTACTCAAAGGCACCGTTTATGTAAATTATTGCTCAGTTTGGGTGGATATGGATATTCAACTTAAATCATGGAAAATATGGCTCAAATTTGTGGCATTAAATAATTTTTGTTGAAACAAACATTTGCACAACTCTTGAAAGTTATTTATTTTAATTATTAAATCAAAAATATTTCGCAAACTCTCCTCAGAATAGCTTTGAATCCCATTTCTATTCAAGTGATTGACATAAGGGTATAGAAAACGTTAATTGAATGATAAGTCTAATCGAGTTTGACTCAAATCTTTTGCATTCAATTCAAATTCACCGATAAATTAGGGCTTTGAACGACATCTGACCCGAACCGGACCGCCCAGACTGCACGACAGCACAAATAAAATACGATTTACAGTTTGTCTTCATATTAAGAGCCGGATTCGTGAGCTGCCATTCATTGCGAGGTTAGGACTGTTTGTTGGCAGCAATAGTTGCGATGCCATAGCTTTTATATGTCACACAAAAGCAATGAAAACCACCTCTTTTTCCATTAGTTCGGGGCTTTTGCATCCATTGCTTGCACTGACTGTTTGCCTGAATTGACAATAATTTCTTTGAAAGTAGAATCACATTCGTATACAATCATTAACGAAATTTTTTTCATTCGTTACGATCGCATATTTCGTGTATTTTACGCTCCGACAGACTTTCTCTACTTTCACTCAGCTCTCTCTCTCTCTCTCTCTCTCTCTCTCTCTCTCTCTCTCTCCCTACCTCCCTCCCTCTCTCTCCCTCTCCCGCCGTCTGATGACCCGAAATAAGAGGAGTCAGTCTTCAAAGTAATTAACATTTTTCTTCTATTAGACATATGAGAGGTATAACATAATATCCGACACAAATTATTGCGTTCACGTATTCACCTTAGCTATTGATGACCGGCCCCTATCGCCTGTTCCCCCAAATAGTTATTAGACAATAAAGATTTTTCGGGAATTTTTTTTAATACTGGAAAACGATTTAAACGCTATTTGGTTGCGATTATCTCAAAACAATCTCTTCGTTGGTCTCTATTATTCTCGACATGAAGTCCCGCAAAACTAAGGAAACCCAACGCTTGAGTGCTCAGACATCTCATATCGAAGGGGACAGACATATAGAGGCAAATACAATATGAGACCAATAATAAGAAATAATGTGGTGACCCGACCCTACCTGAGCCCAAACTCATTAACTCAACTCATCGGTGGATAATATCGTTAGCGGTTTGCGATTTATTGCTGATAACGAAGAATAAAATTTTTTATTATTATATATTTTGCCTCAAAACTACTTATTCTTGTTTTTAAAATAAATGTCACTCAAAGTCGAGTCCCTATTCTTTTGAAACAATTTTCGGGGGGACTCTATTGGCAACCAAATTGATAGACGACTGACTCCTGTCCGGGTCTGGGATGACATTTATTAGGGTTAGCTCTATATTTAACATTTATGTCCTCAAACATTCAGTTGGCACTCATTTGAACAATAAATTAAATTTTGTTTCGGATCTCAAGACTCAGGCCTCAACTTAAAGGCCAAAAGAAAAATCACCGAAAAATTAAACTTAAATTGAATTTTGATTTGAGTTTTATTTTTAAGTATTTTTTAAGGCAAAGGAGTCGGCAATCGATGCTCTGATCAAAAGCTAAGAAAATAATTGTCAGAAAAAATTATTCTTCAAATTCGTAGAGAAATAAAAGAAATTAATTTTATCGTTAAGTCTGACAAAAGTTTCTTTATTTGACTCATCACTCTTGGGATCAACTGATAAGAAGAGTATTTCTCTTATGAGTGTAGAGAAGAAAATTATCTTTCAATATATGAGAGACTAGAAGACAATCACATCTTTTTATTTGATCGATATTCTGGTCATGTATTCAATGACTGAGCATTGGATATAAAATAGAGGCAATACTTCTCCGAATAAAGTGATTCCTAACCAATAATGAGATAACAAAAAAACTAGTCTTCACTCCATTCGCAAGACTTGTGCCGAAAGAAGAAGAAAAAATGAGTTGAATTATCACTGTTTTGATTGGTTTAGACAAAAGCCAAGAGGAATGTCATGTCTTCGCGCATAACAATTACAGACAAATTGTTTTTCAGACAATAACAGACATTAAGACAAAGGGAGAGAAGAAAAGAAAGTTTTCGTTTCAAACGTTTTTCAAACAAATTGTTATTATTTGCATAACTTTATGGCAAATAGTATTATAAGGTTTTCACTCGATATCTAAGGTTCAAAGCCATTGAATAATAGCCCCAAATGCGTGAATCAAATGACTTAAACCGTAATTATATTTAACTTTATATACAGTTTTGCTTTACATTAGTCCTTGACTTTGAACCCTAGGGTTAGTGTTGCGTAAAACAATGCAAAATTGGCTCACCCTGATAATTGCCTTGATTGATTTGCATAGCTGTTTAACGATGGGAAATGTCATTATCTCCGCCAAAGACTCCAAAAATATTTGTCCTGGATTTCAGACGACCTTCAATTAGTTGCCTCAATAGACGACTCCTTTGGTATTGATTTTCAAACAAAAAGTTTTATTTTATGCACAAAAATAACAATCAGTTTAATGTCATTTGATTTTAATTGCATTTGATTTTTGTTGCAATCATTTGTCAAATGATTTGAAACTACGATAAAGTTTTGCATTATTTTCAAGATTTTTCACTCAAATAATATTTTCAATACTTTTCCCACATTTAGTCACTGATTGACATAAAGGTCACGAAAATTAATTTTACTTAAAAATAATAATCGATTAAAAGATTTAAGCCTTAATTGCAATAATTATTTGCTTTAAAATTATTTATTGTTTTGGATTTTATTTAAATGTTTTTGTTGTTTGCAATGAATCCCAGGTTTTTGAATAACTTTTACTTAGAGTTCAATAATTTGTTTGTAAGGGTTTCCCCTGTTTTGCAGGTTCATTTGAAATCTATTGTCATTTTATGATAGATTACATAATATTTTAAATTGATTTTTGATTTATTAATGCAATTAATGTTTTAAGAATCAATTGTATCTGAAAATGGATACAAAATTTTTTTTTCAATTTTAAAATCCTGTAATCAATTGATTATAATTGTGTTTCAAAAGTCTTTTCAATCGATTTGTTCAGAAACTGACCCTTCACTCAATGCCATACTTAATTTGATTTGATTGCCTGACTTTAATCCAATTCTTCGTTGGATTTGATTTGTGTTTCCCATTCTTGTGCTCCGATTAAGGGATAGAGGGGTCGGCACTGACGGGACTGACAGTAGATTACTTTCCGATCAATGAGTTTCATAATTATCTTTTTGATAGCAATTATTATAAAGACTTTTATTTTTGTTCCTGAAGTACAACATGTGCTTCGATTTTGAGGGGAAAAGCCTTTCGGCGATATTTGGCCATCGATTCGGAGCCACTGAAAGGAAATTAATGCCAAACGAATACTAATCGCTATTATACTAAACTCTTGTTGTAATTAAAGTCATTATTATCTTAAGTTTTTGTAATAATGGCTATCAGACACTGTGCTCTTCCCCTACTTTCTGTTCCCCTTTCCATAAAATCAAACTCTTTGACTCAATTTCCATTTTCTTTATGAATCGATTTTCAGAAATTTATAGAAAAATATTTCTTTGATTTTATCTCAAAATAAATGCTTTAATTTATTTTAAATCAAAATCTATTTGTATTTTGAGCTCAAATTGATTTCAAATTTTAGTTTTTATGATTAAAAATAGATTTAATCAAAAAGATTATCAAAATTTTATGTCTTATCCGTGAGATCTCATTAAATAAGATTTTTGTTAATTAACTTAAAATATGAAGTGATTGAAGTATTTCAACAAAATGTCTCATTAATTGTATTTAAAAAAAAATCCCAAATATTGTTAAAAATCGTTAAAAACTGTAATTTATAAACAGATGTCAATTCCTAATTGATCAAGCTTAATAATTTTATACAAATGGCGAAAAACAAGAAGTAACATTACAGAAAACTCCCCTTAAGTCGAAGTACTCATATCTCGAACAAATATAATCATTAAAAATAACAAATTTAATGCAAAATCCTTCCCTTATGTCGAAAACTTGCCTTAAATCGAAACATTTTGTCGTCCAAATCGGAGTTCGACATATTCGACATAAGGGCAAGTTTTCTGAATTCAATCTTTTGGTTTAAATTGATCCTCATATTTATTATTTGATGCACAGAATAAATCTCTTTAATATGTATTTTAATATTTGAAATTTTTATTGAGTTTTCAAAAAAAGAAATACTTATTATTATTCTATTTTTATTATCCTTCGAAATAATAAAATCAATTATTTATTTTGAAATCAAAACCAAAGGCTAAAGAAATAATTTGCTGAAGGAATTGGATTAATACCCAATTTATTGTTACCAAGTTAACCAAGCTCAAAAATTCTATGCAAAGATGAAAGTAAAGATGAAATCCATTGGGAAATCTCATTCAAAGTAATAAAATGCTTTAATTTCAGATATATTTCCAGATTTTGGGAAAAAGTTCACAAAATTTTTTAAAACATAAACGAAATGTTAGCAACTTTTCAATTTAACGAGGGTGAATTTCAAATTAAAATAATCATCAGAAACAGTTTATTATGATTTTACGCTCTAATTGACTGAAAATTTATGTTTTGGAAACATTGGGAAAACAGAGATCAGTGCCGAAAAAAATTCTGTGCAAAACATTAAATATTTAGATACAAAATCTCATCTGATATTCATCTCTAAGTTTAGTGCAATTTTGCGATTATTTCAAACGATTTTAAACTTAATAAATGTTTTTACGAAATGTTTTTTATTTGGTTTGAAATTAAATTTAAAATATATAAAAGTTTTTTCATAAAATCCATGAAAAGAGTAGTATATGACTGAAAATTAAGAATCAAAATAAGGTTTTTATTATTTACTGATCTTTATTTGAAATCATAAGATCATTAACAGGTATATCATGTGCTGTGCTCTGCCCGCTTCGTTATCCTCCCTGTGCTCGCTCTCTAACAAACCGTCATATCCTTCAGAAGAAGTGTCAAAATTCAAGTCACAGTTACGACTAATGTCTTATATGAGATGAGTGCCAAATAATCATCAAAATTCATGGCAAGTCATATACAATATTGGGACCAATTCTTAAACTAAATTCTTCTTCAGTTCTTCTAATCTGAAAACATCTCTGAATTAGTTGTCTCTCAGTTTTAGCTCAGAATATAAAACATTAGTTTCAGAGAAATGTGAATTTGATTTAAGACCAAAAATAAAATACAAATTTTTATTTTTAGTTATAGTTATAGTTATTGTCGACAAAGAATTTTTGTCATAAGATTTGTTCGTTATCTTCAATAATACGGAAAATTATTTTCTTGAAGTAATTCTTAATAATAAAAATAAAACTTAAAAATCATTAAAAAGATTATTCTCTAAATTAGTCAACATTTATGTGGGACTCCATTAAACTAAAAGCTAGTCTTTAAAATCAATTTATTGAAAAAAAATCTTTTATTTTTCATGAATCTAATCGTTGGACTCAAGAACTCCTAAAAGAGTACTTTATTTGTACGAAATTCAAGCGAAAAGAAAAATACAATTTTAATGCAATATTGATATCTATCGACTCTTCTCTGTCTCTCTTCACTCCCGAAGAATGCTTTTAAGGTCTGAATTAATTGTAGAAAAATAGAAGAAAAGTAAAAAATAAATTCCCAACAAAATTGATAAGAAGAGAAAGTAATACTTGAATTAAGGGTAATCTCTCTCTCTCTCTCTCTCTCTCTCTCTCTCTCTCTCCCCTCCCCTCCCTGAGCAAACATTACTCAATCAGACCATTAAATAAGTTTTAAATGAAAATTTCAAACTTTGAAAAAATAGTTAACATTAAAACGAAACGATGAAAGTCTTGGTCTCCTGAGAAAGAGAATCAGTTTTTTTGTTGATTTACTGATAATCGACTCTCGACTGAAGAAAACATTTATTTCTTGTTATTTGAGAAAAAAGTGGAGACAAGAGAGTTGTGAACGCATTTTATTTTCAGACTTAATGCCATTTTTTATTCACTTCTCTCTCACTCTTATCCTTTCGTTTTACGTCAGAAATAATGCTTTGAATAATAAAATTTAAAATTAAAGTAAAGAAATCCCTTTTAAACAGTCTTATCATTGAATTTAAGTATTAATGTTTGTACTGAAAACACATTGTGTGGCATAAAAACTATCGTTTTATTTATGATTTTTCATGTAAAAAGACTTTTGTATTTAAGAGTCGAGAATACAAATAAAATCTTCTCTCTCTTGGAGTTCATTAAACTGTTGGTCTTTGAAGACAAAAATTGTTTCATTTTGTGTTATGATAGATAACTATCACATTTGCTTTTGACTCGAGTCTCAAATAATAACTTTTTTCTTTAAGAATAGAAATTATTTTGAGAGGAATTCCTCATCCGATAAACGACAGATTCATACTCAAGAAAAAGGACAGAATTTAATCCCACAATAAGTTCTGAAGTATGTCTTGAGTTCTGAGATATCATCTGAATATTTGTTTGAAATTTTTAAGTCCAAAAGTCCACTGATTTTAGGAATTCATTGTTGTTTTTGAGTCGACTTTTTGGGTATTATTTCTATTATTTTTTTCCGCTTATTATTCCTATAATTCTCTTATTATTCGGTTTTTGAAATTGTTATTAAGAAATGCAAATCATTTTTCAAAGCATTTTGTGTTAAAGTCAAAGCGCTTAGTGTCGGCACACGACAGGCTCACTTCCAGAGCACAGGTCAGGCCTTAGTAGAGGAATGGCTGTTCAGAATCAGAAATGTAAAAAATACCGGAATAACAATGAATTATAGTTTTTTCGTTTATGTATTGCCGACAAGATTTCATGTCATCTAATACTCGAAGAATTTTTTCAAATATTTTTTTGTTTCACTTTTTGTTGTCTAAGATTTTCTTTGATATAATTTTTTTGTAAAACGATTTCTCTTTAATGCAACCAATCGTTTGGTGATCACCAGAACTGCACAAAGAAAATGAAAAAAAAATAAAAAATGATTATTATTTTGTGGTACACCCAAAGCACACCTCCCGCTGATTGAATAATTTACAGCCTCTTAGAGAGGATGAGATGTTTAATCGAAAGTTCAGTATTTCTCTCGAAAAATAAAAATAATCAAAAAGTTTTGATTCAATTTCAATACAATGTGTTTTGAAATTTTCAAATATGTTTTTACTCTCGATTACAGACTTTTAGAGGAGTCTATTGTATTCAACTCAAAGGCAGAACAGAATATATAGGCATTGAGTTGAGGGCGGAATCATTTTTTTGTGCCCAAACTGTTGACAACATATCGATCTCACGAACAGAGAGTTTTGATTTTGATTTCAAAAAGAAATCTCTTTTAGTACTCATCCCTCTCTATATTATAAAATCCTTATCCTCTTTTGAAAAGTTAAATAATGGCACAAAAGATGTCTGTTTTCTTCTCTTGAATAACACACAGACATCAGAATAAGAGAAGACTTCCAAAGAGTACTTCCAAAGTATTATCGATTGAAATAATATTCGCAAAGAATTTCAATGGATTTCAGTCGTAATCCATATCCAACTGACTATTGAATGAATCACTCTTTCTATCGGTGAGAGAGAGAGAGAGAGAGAGAGAGAGAGAGAGAGAGAGACCTGAAGAAAGGCTTTTCTTTGATGCTATTTGAAAACCACAACAAATAGTTCACTGAATGTTGGGATCAAAATAGGAGTCAACATTGAAAACGGATTTTTTACTTAACATTAAATGATTGAATACCAGCACAGAATGCATAGCCTTTCCATTCCTTTCTGAATGACCGAAAAAGAAGATAATTTTCTCAAATAATTCACTTTGACTGGAATTTTATAAATTGGATGATTAGTTGAACATTATTTTGATATTTTCAATGATTTATTTGTTTTATCAAAAAAAGAAAATATTGACTCAATTTTTGCATAATTTTTTTTTATCAATTCCTATACATTAGATTTCCGAAGGTTTTCCTCTTAATTTTTGTGTTGAACTTAATTAATAAAAATTCAAATAAATCTTTTCGTCCGATAGTCTCTATTAAATTGAGTAAAGAAGAAGTGATTAAAAACATCTTTTTTTAAATGGTTTTTAGCGAAACAACAAAGAAATCAAATTAAATGCAAAATCAAAAACAAAAGAGAAATTACTTTCAGAAGATAATTGTGATTAAAAATTGTCTTCTTATGGATAATAAGAGTTATTCTTCTCTTTAGGGCTAAAAGAGTAATATTTTATCGAAATCCCAGAAATTTTATACTCTTTTTCTTTTTCTTTGGTCTTAAGATCTAATGAAAAATCGGCGAATAAATTGAAGTCTTGAGAAAAATAAGAGTAAAATCAAAAAATAAATCAAAAAGTTTTGATATAATATTTTAACGCAAATATTATTTAATATATTTAATAAATGTGGAAAAGTCTCTGATTTTTATACGAAAAATATTTCTTTTGTTTTTCAATCTTTTGAAACATTAGTTAACTTTCAATATTTGAAATCTTAACCAAAGAAAAAGTGAACAAACTTTGACATAAGTGTACGAAAAAAGATAACGAGGGATAGTCAAGGTCTTGATCAAGATCAGATATGATCTAGCTCCAATTGAAGGACGATTAATGCAAAATCAATGCACTAGATGAGATTTGCGATTAAATGGATTTGTGTTAATTTATGGAAATATTTCTACATGATCATTTCAATTGAAATGGATGGAAGTAACTAAAAATCAAGATAAGGAGTAACTTGGCTGTCCCTGAACTCCTGGAAAAGAATGAGAAGGCCATAAAACTAATCAGTTTATTATATTAAGTGAAGAAAAAAGAATAAAAATAATGTGATATCAATATATAATTTTATGATAGACTTAATGGTTAATCGCCATTATTTAAATATATTGACTATAATTAAGACCATTATGTTTGCCATTGAATGTTGGCCTGATCAATTTTCTTCTTTCTCTGGCCATTATACAGATTCTTGTTCACTCATTTTTGTGGGATAAGAGCTCTACTGATTGAAAATTATCACTTCAGGAGAAAAATATTTAATCTCTTATACAATAAAAATCAGTTCATTATATAAAAGAGATATTAAGTAATTTGTTTTGAAATTAACAAATGGCTTAAGATTTTTGTCTATAATTGGAAAGCCTTCTCATCTCAAGCCAACCTCTAATTGGTTTTGGATGTGTTTTTGTGTCTGTTTTTGTTGCTCTTCCCGTCTCTCGAGTCATGATTTAGACATTGAATCAAAATATTCTGAATATTAATCATTTGTTTCAATGTTTTTGTTTGTTTTGATTGAATAATAAACTCATTTTGACTGAAAGAGTGATCAATAGTTTTCTGTGTATTTAAGTATTGCTATAAAATTGTCTGAAATGTCATTAAATTGTCAAATATTTTTGCTGTGATTTATTGTTCAGACCTGAGGACAGTTCACAATATTTTTAATCGAGATTTTGTGTAAATAATATTTTTTAGAGATTTTATAAATCTTTTGATTCCAAGTTTAAGTCAAACATCAAATCATTTGATTTCAAACAGTTTTATGAAAATATTTATTACTTTTCTCTTCAAAAGAGACTTTAAATAAATCAAAAATTTGTTTGTTTTTCACTTCAAACTATTCTTCTGGTAATACATAATGTTATCCAATATTTTGCATAAGTTTTTGAACGAAAATCTCTTTATTTCAAATCCAAACGTCTTTTTCCTCTACTCTTATGACAAAAGAAATTATTTTTTATATCGGATTATAAGTCAATTGAATACAAAATCAATGAATAATTCAATGATTTCTTTTGTTATTCACATAAAAAAATTGACTCAAAAATAGATTTCTTTTTAGTATAGCTTACACTTGAAGTGGTGCTCATTCTGCTGAGCACAGGTCAGTTGGGGGTCAACACATGTAAAGCAGTCTCTGTATTGTTGAGGGAGAAGAGCAACAAAAACTTATTTCACGTCTAAAATCGGATATCAATATCGTTGAGAAGTACTCCTCAGAAGAGAGGAAAATATTTTTTCAATTTTCAATACAAACAGTAATTTACATAAAATGTATAAAACATTAGATTTTTTTGGACTAAACAGAGAAGAAAAACATTGTTTTTCTTTTTGTTGTGTATTTTGACACAAAAATAATAGTATTTTTCTTATTGTGATGTAAAACATATGTCAGAGTCAGTGGTAAAAGACTGGCACAGGACTGAACACAAGACGAAGAAGAAGAATAGCTTAACATTAATAGGGCTCCGCATGAAATGAATTATATGATAATATGAGAGCACCTGATCATCGATACGAAACACAGGAATCGATCCTTAAATAATTTATGGCACAATTTTTTGAGGATATTTTTCTACCTCTCTATCCTCTACCTGTGCTCTCCTTCTCTTAGAGACTTGTATTCCCTTATTATTAAGTGTTTTGTTTGACATCAAACAGAAAATGATTAGATTTTTTGAAAAGTTAATTAAAGCCAATGTTAAGAATGAGTGTAAAAATTAATGTATTAAAACAAAAATCACTTCTTCTTCAGTGTATATAAAGAATATAATCAAATGTTTTTTAAGAAAATTAGGCAATAAATCGTTGTGTCCTTTCCATGAGTTACCTGTGCAGAAGAGATCTCCCCCTATCAATGGTTTTCTACTCTTGCAAACTATTGCCAAGAAATGATTTCTTATATATTTTTTTTTGCTGAAAAAATTAGTGAATAATAAACAAATGGCCTTTTCTTTTATGGGGTCGACTCTCGGACGCGTATATAATAACTCTAAATATCTCTTTTGTATCGATGAGAGTGAAGACCAGTGCAGATGTTATTGCAATAAATTTCTGGTTTGGGTTTTCTCAGCGAAAAAATAAAATTTCAATATTTTGTTGTTGTTTTCTGGCCTCAGATTTATTGACCGCTTCTTCTCTTGTCTTCTCAGATAATATGTAATACTTTTTTGTTATTACTTTCACTAATTTATTGGTATTTTTCGTTCAATAGTTTGAGAAAAAAGTTATTCTCTGAACGAAAATACAAAATAAATCATTATTTGAATCAATTATTTGGAGAACGGCTATCGAAGAAGTGCTCAGAATTGCAATTAATTTGAAATTTGTTTCAAATATTTTCTTCTTTGGATAATTTTCTTTTGAAATTGTTTTTGATATTCAATTTTGAAATATTAGTTATAAATATGAAACTCAATAAATTCAAAAATCAATTTAAGTCTGATCTAAACTTGGCTAATTTAATGTGTTATCTTGTCAAATTGGTTGACTTCGCTGCAGACCTCCTACTATTCAATTGAGTTATAATTATTTTATTTTTAATTCGTATTAAAAATCTTATTTAGACTCAAAACGCGTCAAAATTTTTTGGTATTTTATATTGAAATTCACTCAAAATATTGGCATAAAATTTAATTTATTAAAAAAAAGTATTTAAATAATTATAAATATCTTCAAAAAATAACTTAAAATGTCTTAAAAACTGAAAATAAATTGATTTTAATTTCAAATAAACCATTTTCTCAGATAACTATTGGCCGACAAATGAATAAAACAAAAATTTCATTAAATATTTGAATTAAATTTGATTTGGATTTGAAAAGAATTTTTATTATTCATTAATAAAAACTATTTTAGTTGAATGATGATTAAAGTGATCCTGGTTCCTTAACGAATCCCATTTAATCTATTTAGTCGCACATTATTTTACATGAGATTAACCTTAAAACAAAAAATCATTTAAATATGAAATTATTTGTGAATTATATGCCTTTAATTTTGATTAATAGATGTCAATATTTTGTTGTTTATTACACAAAACTTTTGTATAATTTTTCAATAAATAGATTAATAAAAATTCTTATCAAAAATTGTTTTAATGTTTTTAATAGATTTTATATATCTTTGATTTTTATTACATAATAACAATTTGAAACTATAATAGTATTTTTGGTCTAAATAGGGGGTCTCCTTGTAAAGGGGTGTACCACTTATTTTGACTATTTTATGATCGATTAACTCATATTAATAGCGTTTATGTCAGACATTATTAATCAAAAGTAACAATAAATTAGAAGAATGTGTTGTTTTTCTGTTCAAATAGTTTATTAGGTTTTAGTCATTCTATCAATTGTTGAGTCGATGCCAACCCTGAGCTCAAACACTACAAAACTGTTGCCCAATGTTGAGCTCCGACTGGGATAACGCCGAAAGCCTTTGTGTTCAACACTCCGAACATAATTCATAAATTCAAACAAAAGTCCTCTCCATTACTCCATCACTCAATTAATGGCCCCTTTGTATCCTCTCCTCTCTATTGTGAGGGTCGGCACAAGTTTTTGATGATTTAGTTATCGGAGGCTTCAATAAAATTCAGACCAATTTTATAATACACGAAAAAATCGATTAAATCTTATAAAACAAATATTTTTTATTATTATTTCGCAGACAATGAATCAATGGATCAAAGAGGAGGTCAGACATTATAATCAGACATCATTTGAGGCGATATTAAATTAGGTTTCTCTTCACGTTTTTGAGGACTACCTGAGCATCCCTTCAGACTTCTTCATCAGAAGATTCTTCTCCTTCTTCTTCTCCATTAAAGAAAATATTATTTTGGAGTCAAATAAAACTCTTTTCGTCAAACATTTTTGTGAGTCATTCAGAGAAATGTATTGAAAATGTTTTCTATTGTATAAAACAAACTCTTTTTTCCATTGAATTCAACTAAAAATTCTGTGCTTTTAGTCGAAAATGGAAATGCAATCAAAAGTGGAAAACCATTGAAAACAAGACTTTCGTAATAAAAGCCTTTAAAAAATTGATTTCACTCACAATTGTCAGTCAGATAATGAAAATATCCGACAAAAGCAGACTATGATTACATTGAAAATAAAGTCTCTTTTGTGTGATTTTTTGAACAGAATAATCATTTGAATGAATTGAAGACAAAATTATTTTTGATTAGAATCCACTGAATAATGGTCTCAAATGTATTAACAAAAGTCTGTAAACAATTTCAGTCTATTTTACGCTCGAATTCAAAAGAATTGAATTGAAAACCTATAAAATGAAGTAAAAAGTTATCTAAAAATTTATTCAAAAGTTTGTTTAAAATCTAAGTATAGCTTAAGTACTAATCGATAGTAAGTTCAGACATTAATTCAATTTCTATTCAAATCACAACTCATTTCTTGTCCGTCAAGTATTCAAAAGCGTTGAATAAATGATTTAGTGTTCAGACAATTACTGATAATATAATTGCGATTAAAATTTCAAGAAATTAAAAAACAAAACAACTCTTTGAATGATAGCCTCAAAACTGTTTGATATATTTGATATGAAAACGCCATTTGTATTACGACTTCTCTTTTTGGTAGCATTTCTGGTGAACCGATTAAACTGTTTTTTTATTTGATTTTTATTCATTTGAATTGCATTTCAATGAATGCCTTCAAAACAATTTGATCATTGAATTGATTCCTTCGACAAAAAACAAATGAATTTTTCAAAATATTATAAATATATTTTCAATCAAAAGGGTTTCTCTAATAGTTGTTTGGCTCTAAAGAATCGCTCAGAATATCAGTAGAAAAACAAATGTTATTCAATACAAATGATTATAACTTTTGAAAAACAAAATAAATTTTTAGTATAAATCAAACCATAATTAGAATCATTAGAAGACTTTGTCTCTAATATAAGTCTCAAATTAATTTCAATCATTAATAATAGATAAGGAATAATAATAAGACAATTCCTTCACTGCACAGGTATTCGGTTTGAAGGAGAATAAGGGGTTCAAAATCAAAGTCAAAGAGAGAGTGAAAATGAAAAATACATTTCAATGAGAAGAAAGAGATTTCATATTATGATTAGTAGTCGTGTAATAGACTGTAATAATAATAGTCTTAACTCTTAATATAATTTTAAAATTATAATTATTTTCATTACAATAATTGCATTTGAGTTATGAACACAATTAGCATTACTTGAGGGTAAACCTCACTCTGGGGTCGATGTGAGTGTCGGTCCGAATGCCTGAAACCCCCAGTTCTCCGGCTCTGGTTTTGGGCAACTATTTTATTAACACTCATATTATTAGCTAATTATAAGAGAGATAGTGGTCTATAAAGAGAACAGTATAAACATTAGATCCTATTATACTCTATTATACTTTGTTTAATACCCAAAGGATACGAAAAATTACAAATTTATTATTTAATAAATAATATCACTTAAAACAAGTAATAAATTCATTGTATTTAATCATTATTTGCGGAAAAAAATTGTGAGCCCACAGTTGAGTCACAGAAATCGCATTTTTGGTAAAGAAGAGGCCATAGAAAGGGTTTCAGATATTCATTATGTGTTATTTGGGCCCCAAATCGTAAAAATCCGAAACACTTTTTTGTTTTCTCAATTTAATTATCAGGAAATGAATGAAAAATAAAATAAAATTCCTTTTGAAGAGAGAGAGAGAGAGAGAGAGAGAGAGAGAGAGAGAGAGAGATTGTTGTGTCGGATCGCACACAAAGTTTGGTTTTAATCGTTTATTTCTTTAGTGTTTTTTTCAATCTCTTAAAACTTTATACTTAAGGGCTTTCGATTCAAATCATTTGTTTTTAAGATAAAGGCTTTGGTTTTAATGCTAACGACAATTGGTTTTTGTCTTTTCTTTTGAGAAATCTTTTGAAATGTTTTGAGACTGAGTGCTATCCTTAAATTGATCGGAATCTCTCTCCCAATAGTTATTCACACAATTATTTTCTGTTCCCTATTTAGCGATCATTAAAAAAGTTTGGCTTTTATTTCACCGGTTTTTGATTGTGATGTCTGTACTCTCGGGACTCAAGAACTCGAAGCAAAAAATTTTATTATTGTTTTTGTTATGTTTTCCTATTTTTCATTGAGAAGTGAGGAAAACAAATAAAACGGACCCAAAGTTTGTTTTGGTTCTCATCCCATATAATACCAGAATAAAAGTTGCGCTCAAAACCGTGTTATAGTTTAAAGAACAGCACATCTGAGTCACACAAAAGTGTATCACAAACAACACAACAACACAAACAAAATTACAGTCGATTTGATCGCAGATTACTATCGATTTTCTAAAGATAAGGCTTTTTCTGAGAGTTTTTATTACAAACATTGGGAGTGAAGAGAGAAAAGTTTGTATAAGTTTTTTGGCTTTAATTTTATTTATATTTACATACAATCAACAGATATTTTTAGCCAAACATTAGTGTGTAATTAAATTTACATAATTACCCATTTTGTGCACAAACTTCCCAAACCTATCAGCAGAGGAACTGCTCCTAAAATATTATAGTTTTGGCTTTTCTCTGTCGCTCTCTTATCATAAGGTTTTTCCCCTCGATATCGGAGTCAGTCCTTAATTGCATGAATTAAAGAGCATTTGTCACCGAAAAGTCAATCACTTAATGATTGCCTTTTTTCTGAAGGAATTCTGGGTTTGAGGGAAAATTTTCCGGTATTTGTTACTCCGATTTGAAGCTCAAACCTCTGAATGAACTGATATTTCTTGTGTTCATTCACTTCATTGAACTCTAAAGAAAACTACTTTTTATAGTGTTTTGCATATAATTACTATTGAAGTCTCTCTTCAAACCTCTTCTCTAGTTATGAATAATTAAATTTTTGATTTAATGAATCCGAACCTAAAGAATGAATTTTTTTTATTAATTATTTATTCAAAACATTGAACTTATTTTTTATTACATCTAATGATTGCTTTATTATTAGAATAATATTGAAATATATACTCAAATGAATCGATTATTTTATTGGAAACTATGGGCAAAGCCATCGATAATCAATTCATAGATTATTTGCGTCCAAACCCCTGAAAAATATAATAATAACTATTAGTTAACTAATGATTAAAGAAATTATTCATTCATTTGTTCATTAATTCATTAATTAATGCTTTGAATTCAAATATTTCATATCTGACATCAAAGACAACAGATTTATAGATAATTTTTATTTGATTTCTGTTTCAGAAGCTCTCAATATATTTGATTTCTGATATGTATTTAAATTCTGTTTTGAATATCAAAAGAGTTTTGATTTTTAAGTTTAATATTCAAAACGAGAGAAAAGCATTTTTTGTAATACTTTTTGATTATAATTTTGATAATAAGATTCCAATCTTTGCATTCAATCCCTATATTTATTGTCGATTAAAATTAGAGTTAATTTTCGTGTTTTTGGGGTTTATTTTGTTATACTTCTTATCATAAATCAAAAAGAAGTGCACTTTTTGTTGGGATCCTCTCAAAAATGCTTCCGAAATGTGTTTTTTAGTTAAAGAAAAAAGTTATTTACATTTTTAATGATAGAAATATTATATCGATTTAATGGTTATCAAAATCAGCAGATATTCAGCTAATTATAGTCACAAACAAATTGTGAGAAAAAACAACAAAAAATTGTTTATATGTTTTTAAAATATCATTTCCAATGAATATTCAAAGCATTTTCTCCTTTTTTCTGAAAAAAATATTTCAATTCATTAATAAAACAAAAATTATATCAGATTTGAGTCTTTTTCGATACAAAGAAAACAAATAAAAAGTCCTTTGATTTGAATTTTAATATGAAAACCAAATCCAAACAAATGAGGTGAACATCAATTATAGGAAATTCTCAATCAATTCATAAAATACTAAAATAGTTGTCATTGAAATTGAAGAACAGAATAAAATTCAAATATAGAACTGCACGCAAGGCTCGGCTTTTAGAAATAAAAACGTTTTGAAACATTTTTTTGGCCGAAATGACTATATTTTGATTTGACAGACATTTTTGACATTCGATGCTAATCATTGTGACGCTGGCCCTCAGGTCATGACCACAACAACTATTGCAGACAGTACTCTAAATCTGATGTGTTATGTGAGTGCTGTCGTTTCCCCAGCCGTAAAAATATGTGGAACTCAATCTAATCAATAGTCTATTTGCTATTTCGTCAATAATTTAATACCAATTCCGTGCCATCTATTCTGTGCTCAACTTTATATCATATTATGTTTTGTAGTCTTTTGCCACAACTCTTCCCAATTTCAGAGATAATGGTTTTGAACCTATTTTTCTCATAAATTCTTTTCTCCAATAATTCTTATTATTATTACATTTCAATCGTTATTATAGGACTGGATATCGCTTTTGGGCTCAATATTAGCGTTAATTCAGAAATAGAGACAACTCTGGGATATAATGAACGCCAAAATTAGAGCCTATTGTCAAACCCGTAGAGACACTGATTATAATGTGAATCAAATAATTTGATTGACAGCTCTTATTGAGATATTTTCAGGAAATATGATTCACATGTTTTCCACTCTTGTCATACATTTAATTCAGATGTAGTTATCATTGAATTGATGGTCTCAAAAATCATTTTTTGATGAAGTTTTCACAAGAATCACTAATTTCTTTTATTGTTTATCTTGAGTTGCCAAGGTTGTTTTTCTTCAACAAAAATCATTTGATAATATTTTTTTCGGTCATTTGATGGCAAATGTATTAATTCTTATAATTTTTTTCTGAACATCAAATTTGTTGTATAACTATATAATAGGTATAATTTCAAAGCGAAATATGAATGCAAATATGAGTTTAATGTCAGTGTTGTCAGTCCGTATGGAAATATTATTTGATATTCTCTAGGAATAATGACCTGTCTTATAGCCACTCAGGACCGGAGTGGGTATGGATTGATGCACACAATAGTTGGTTTGGCAGCGCTTTTAATGTTTTGCCGAAGGATTTATAGATTATAATGAAGAGTGACATCAGTGAGAACTGGGATATAAAGACTATTGAATTACATACTGTGCTGTTGTTATGTGGATCGGAGTGTTGTGTTTTCTGGTCTCTTCTCGCATATCGAGAGGAATAGCCTTTTCATTAATGATAACGCGTGTCAATCAGCGGTGCATAAGAGCCCAGTCCTCTAAAATCTATAGTTTTGTATATGATATAAGGCTTTTGTCGTCCGAAATAACATCAAGAAATTGATGAATACTTTTCTCACTTTAGTTATTCGGTAACGAAAACCTGTAATTGACTTCTAATAGAGAACTAATGCTTTTTCTCCTGTAATACAAATTGTGAGCAAAAGTTTTTATTTTTGTTTTGCCAACAAATTCTTCTTTTACTTCACTTTCACTTTTAATATCATAGGAATCGGTATTTGATTTATGATTTCGACTCTTTCTCCCAATCGTTGATAACTGTAATGATTTCTTAACCAAAATTATAGTTATAATAGAAAATAAGAAAAATATATTCAATTTCTTTTATTAATGTTTTTTTCCTCTAATTCTTGGTTTCTGTTAATGACTTTTCGACTCTAATTCTTAACTCATTTCTAATTGACATTAAATGCATAATATCTTGAATTTCGAGTAATGTTTGCATTGATTTCTTGTTTTTGGATTTGAATCAACACTTGATTTAATGAATTATTTAATAATAGTTTTCGTGAAAAATGTTTGTCCAACAAAATGAAGAGTAAAGACTATAAGCGAATGGTTTTATGAAATCAAGAGTTTTGTGTATAATTCAAAAGTCATTTACAGAAATGTGTTTGAAATGAGACTTGAATTTGAATTACAGAGTTTTGCACTTAATTTCGTCAATCGTTAATCATTGAATAATTGGTCCAGGCTCTCTTATTCCAGGCAATCATTTGGGCATTTTTCACACTTTGAAATGTTTTGGTCGTTATTTTCAAATTATATTTTTGGGGAAAAACAAGAATAAAATTCATATCAAAATTCAAATTAAAATGCCGTCAAATGCTTTCAAAATACAGACTTTTAAAGAGATTATTTATCTGAAGTTTATTTAAACTTTAATTATTGGCCAAGCTCCTCTTTAACTATTTGATTGGCCACGATTAAAGTCTCAATTACAACAAGATTTTGCATCAAAATTGGATTTTCAATGAATATTATCTCAAAATTATTGGCAAATAAATTGAAATAATTTGGAAATTTTGTGCCATTTTTCAAAAAATTTTTTGTTTAATAAATAATTTTCTGAATTAATATAATATTGAATATTGAAATAAAAGGTGAAATTAGTCGAAAATTTATTGATTTGCTTTCAATTTATTTGTGAGAAGAGTCTCTCCAAAAATGAAAAATAACTAAAAATTAATAACAAACTAATTAAATGTTAATTCATTTAATATAATTTCATGAGTCGTCCGTCCGTTTTATGTGAACCCCTTCTTAAGAGTCCTTTAATACTATTTATTACATTAAATATGTTTGAGTGAAAAAACTGTTTTAATAAGTTTTATCATTGATTTGAAATCGATTTTTTTAATTAGACTTTTTGATGGATAACTTTAATAAATAGTTGTCATATATATTGAAGAACTGAATAATTTAAACGGAAAACTATTTTATAAATAATATTTTTTATTTTATTTATTTGAATAAATATTTTTTTGCTCGCAATTGAATTAATGATAATTTTTGAGCCAAACATTTGAAAAATTGAAATTCAAATTCAATTTCGAGCCCTTAAACGAAATCAATTGATTATTCATTAAAATCAGTGGTCGAAGGACTTCGGAGATGGAAATTATTTTCATCAAAAGTTTCTTATAATTAATTTCATTGCAGTTCAGAGGAAATCAATTTAAACTCCTTATATGTGTTGAAAGGATTGACATCTTTTCCTCAAGAGATGGACAGATATTTTTTGTCGTCACTCTTGAGATCTCAATTAGAAACACATTTCACCTCTAATTTCAAGTCTAAAAAATCTCTCAAATCTTTGGAATACATATAAAAAATGTATAATTTTTTTCTTACATTGCATTTAGACTTTCATTTGATTAGACTTTTATTTTGAGTCAAACTCTGATATCGATTGAGTGAACAATCAGTTAATAAACTTTTCTCTTAATTTCGTTTTATTTGTTTCTCTAAAATAAAAATATAATTAAATTTTATTAACAGTTAACTGAACTATAGCTCAAATCGTGTGCTTTGTCTTAATAGACGTCTTATAAAACAAATAAAAAGGATTTCGATATAAATTGAAAAAAATCGTTTATAATTGTGAGCACAGAATTGTTTGGTAAGAAAATCATTTGATTATTTCCAATCGTTTTGAGTTGTCATCAATTTTTATGTTTGACTTATCTCTAAAATAGAAAACTCATTGAAATCATTGTCTATTAAATAACAAAACGCTATTATTTACTAAAGTTATAGTCAATAGTCTTATAGATTGAGTGCTTAATAATAATAAATGATTTAATATTGTGGACACGTCTTGTGTCGTGAAGACCAACAAGAGTTGAATAATCGATAATAAGAATAGGTTTTCGAGTGAATCACAAAAAGGTATTGAAATGAAAACAATTTATTGAACTCTTAATCGATGGTTGAGCTGAAGATAAACTCATTTTTTGTTCTGAAATCTGAGAAGAAATAAAAATAATTGTCTGAAGAGTCGTTCACATCAGTGGATGAATGACTGCCATAACTCTGGTCTGTAATTGATTTGACCTCTTCTTCGTTGGATTTATGATATTTTCAATGAAAAAAATGGGGAACTTCTCTATAATTTTGTCGAAAAAAGGACAGAATTTGATGTCAGTTCTAATCAGAATCGGTTAACACTTATTTCAATCACTAATTATTTTAAATTTTTTGCTTATCTTTTATTTTTTTAAATTTATTCAAAAAAATTATTTTTACTTATTTTGAACTTTAATTACATAAATTGTTTACTTAAACATTGGTTTTACAAAAAACACTATAATTTATTTGAAGCAAACCTTTAAATAAATTTATTCTCAGTCTTTCCCTCTTCACTACCGGCTCTCACAAAAAGTCTAATAATAATTAATTTTAATAAAATTCAATGAAATTTAATGAAATTTAATCAAAATTTTAAGACTTAATTAAAATCAATCGACGGATGAACTACTTTTATGAAGAAATCGTTAATGAATTCAGTTATCATCAAAATTAGTGCTGTTTTTATTGAGGAGAATATGGATATGGATTCATAATAGGAGTTGAATAGCTATTATCTGCTGAACCCATGAGTAGAAAACACTATATAACTCCCGACTTATTTGTGAGGCTGAGCCCTAAAATCTCTATAATGAACACATATACCAGAGGACACACTCTATAACTTCGATGATAACTGTTATGAGTGAGTGGTATAACACAAAACCTCTTTTATTGTTAACCGCCTTCTCTTCTCCGCCCAATAATCATTCGCTCAGTCTATTCAGTCCTCTCTCTCTCCCCATTCCCTCTCCTTTTCCGAACAAAAGTTTGTCATAAAATCCAACAAAAATGATAATACATTAGAAAACAATTTGAAAGCCTTACAAATGTTTTCCTTTACTTAACGACGCTTTACATAAATGAGGGATTCATTGATATGAAGATATGTTTGCATTAATACAACAAACTGTAAAACTTAGTGATAATAACAAACTTGAAATGCATCCGAAAATACAGTGAAATCTCGATTTCAGACTCAAGACATCATTAAATAGAGGAAACCATTTGTAATGGTATTGAAAATTTCAATGGAATTGATTAATAACGGGATAGAAATGGGTTGTCGACCGATATTCCTCTAAATTCTGCTCTGATTTTGATTTATTAAGAGATGTTTACTGAGTTTGTATGGGGTTTGAGAGTCTGTAAACAAAACCAAATTTCCTGTAAAATAAGACTAATTCACAAAATTCTTTGTCTCCGAAGAGACCCTTAAAAAACTTTGTTTCACTTTAAACTCTGTTTAAACTCAAAATATTTAATTAAAAAATCGTTATAATTATGAAAACCTAAACACAAAAAGTTTTCATAACTTTACTCAAAATTTTGAAACAAAAAATGTAACAAAAAGACTAAAATTCTTTAGAAATATGTCTGAAAATAAGATAAAAGCAGTTCTGATGTCTGTTATGATATGTTTTACAATCTTTAATGATCTTTATCTAAACATTTGGTTCATTTCTCTTGTAATAAAATATTATGTTTTTATGGTTTTAAATATAAGTGTATTTCTCTGTCTCTCAGTCTCTAAAATTGAGACTAAAATAAAATAAATTTTTCTTATTTTGAAAGAAAAACCATTTCTTTTGGTCTTTTCTGTTGTGTTTTGACAGAAAAACATTTTATTTTAATTGAGAATAAGTTTCGCAAAATTTATATAAAACTGACTTTTCTTTGAAATCCATATAATTCTCTGTTTTTAAGTCTTCTCAGTTGTTATCAAAACTGTTTATCTCTTATTTTTAAGGAAAAAAATATTCATTTTCTGTGGAGTAGTCATAAAACTTTTGAAACTAAAATGTCTTTTATCTGTGGTTTGGTATGACATCTGACTCTTGTCTTAATACACATTAAAAGACAAGAGCTTTGAGTTAATAAAAATCAAATTCTTTTGAGACTTACGGGAAAAATACAATTTTTATTTATCATATAATAAGTATATTTAAGTCAAATCTGATTCTAATCTTTGTGTTTGAGATCACAAACTAATGGATCAAAAACTTAAGTAAATTAATGATTAAAATAAGAAATAAAATGCATTAATGAATAAAAATCTTTTTCAACGCAAACCAAATAAAAATTTCTTTTGGAGTCACTCTTCGGATCTGATCTGAAAATTAATTGAAAACCATTTCTTATTTACTCTTCGTTTCGGGAATTAATTTAATTAAATGAGTGAAGACTTCAAAACAATATAAGATTTTTTTGATGAAGACTTTGTTGACTTGAATTCCTTATGAGTTGTCACAAAGAATACCGATTTCTATCTATTTATTGACTTTCATTAAAAGTTTATATTCAGAAATCCGGAGACGTTTTCCGTCTACAATACACGTCCTTTTGGGTCGGGGTCTGTATCTGTAGTCCGGGTGTTGTTCCATATGAACTTTGGACAGTCGACTCTGTTCTTCATAATAGGGATGTTTTTCTTTGTTTGACATCGATTTCCATTTCATTCCTTTTAAAATCAAAATAAAAATTAATTTCAATTAAAACTTTTGATTGAATGCAAACCCAATAGTTTTGAAATATTCGAGTTATGCATATCGGGGGACGTCTTCAGTATTTTTCTTCGCTCTTCTTTCGACCAAATCATAAACGCATTCATCGGTCTCTTTATATGACCTTTTGTGACACTCAATAGACTTTTATCTTCAATATTATTGGATATGATTTCCATTTGCATGCCTTCAATCAAATTAATTTTCAAAAATATTTTTATGATTATTACAAAAAACTAATTATTATTTTTTAAAAATTTTCTTATTATCAGTCGATTAGTGAAGAAATAGTTTTAATATTTTTGTTATTTTTCTATTAAAAACTTATATCAAATATAATTAGAGTTCAAATATATTTTTTGTTTGTTTTGAATTTACTTTTTTCGTCATTTTGTTGGAAGTGATGCGAATCAAAGAGATGTCGTCTGTCATAGAGTTGTTGTTTATCTTCTTCTTTATGCCAATAATTATCTTGAATTTTGTTGAGCTCTTGAACTGACATAACTCCTGTCCATTGATTGTGTGTTTGATTAGAAGGAGAAGTGGCTCTAAAATCATTTCCAAGTGATTTATTCTTCCATACATTTGAGAAGAAGTCGTCAGAATGTCTTTTATCCAAATCTAATTCAATTTGATTTTCAACTACTTTTGGCTTCGGTTTTGATAAATTGAGTGGCAATTCATCGACTACTCGATCATTATTTTTGATTTGCTTTAAAAATAATAAACCATTAGTTGTCCAGTGATTAGTGTTTATAAAATATAATTTTTGCCAAAAATCGTATCTCTATTAGAGTTTAGATAAAACTTTTTTATTTATTTCTTGTCGTCCGACAAATGACTGTAAAGTCTCTTAAATTATATAAAAATAGAGATAATTATAAGAAACTAATCGCGTGTCTGACAAACGACATTAAAAACCATTTTTATCGTCAAAAATAAATAATTTATTATTAATTTCATATAAATGTGTTTTATTCCTGTGTTTCCTCTTTTTTCAGAATAATTTGGGAAATATTTGCGACAAAAAAAAGTCTTCTTTTGCCCGAAATCTGTGATAAAAACCAGAATTTAAAGCAATTGATTAGAGATGTGACGACAAATAGAAATTACTTAATTAAATGTGTGAGGAATGTGCGGATCACAAGAACTACCTTTCCTTTAATTGCATTAATTATTTTCCTCGAAAAATGTCTTTTTTATGTTTGGATAAGAAAAAAGTTTTTATCAGATTTTGAATAAATATTTAATCAATACTTTTATTACACGAATAGTGTATTTGTTTGCAAAAAAATTGAATGATTTTGACATTAATTTTAGTTATTTTTAAGTAATAAATACCTTTTGCTCACAAATCGCATCTGATTTATGTGTTTTTAATCTGATTTCTGTTAAAATTAGTTTAATTTGAATCAACTTTTCGATGGTTTGCTTCAATTTGTGGTCAAATTGTTCGATAGTCTGTTGAAAATGTTGTTGACTTCTCAATGAATTCAATTCTAATAAAAGTTCTGTTAAACTGAATAAATATTTTTTTATTTAATCAATTATTTAATGAGAGAAACAAACCTTTTCTCTAACTTAAAGTCATTACTTGTTATGAGTTTTTCCATAAATTCGTCAAATGATTGAAATTCGTGTTTAGTTTTGAAGATCTGTTCAAAGTTTTCACTCAATTTCGATAATAATAACAATTGATTTCTCTTTTGTTTTTCACTCATTTCTCTCTTCTCTCTCTTTATTAATGGTTTTCGTGTCTTAACTATTAATTGACTGATATTTTCCTTATCTTCTCTTTTATTACATCCAATATTTGCGAAACAAAAGAAAAATATTTTTTCATTTCAATTACAGTTTTTTTTGGGGAATTTTTCTCTTCTTATAAACAAAAACTAAAATTACTTACAATTGGTTTCAATGAAAGTCTTGAAGAAAATATCTGAAAAGATATGAAAACTATTAACAAATTTTTACAGAAAAAACATTTGCGGCAATTGTTTGAAGTCTTTGTTAAGCAAATAATTTATCAAAAGATAAAACAACAGAAAATGTTTAGTCCTTTGTTTTACTTTTGATTATCACTTCTTTTAAATGGATTATAACTTTATTGGTCTCTCAATAACTGAGAAATATTTAAAAACTATTGCAACGATTGATAACTTGATAGACAATGAGTTTACAGCTCAACATAAACTGTCGAAAGAGCACATCATCTGAACGTCTATTGTTAGGCAAAAAAGATATGAATAGTATTCGCGAAAAGTTTGTTTCAGTTATTAATAGACAGAGAAATGCATTCTTTTTCTCATATAATAAGTACTCAAATATCAGACGAAAAATAAATTGATTGACAGAAGAGTAAAGAAGAAAAAGAAAATCAAATATTAAATGTCTAACGACTATAAGTGAGGAAATATTTCGTTTGAAAACTATATAAAACATCACTTTTTTGATGATATAATAATAACTGTCTTCAGAATATAGTCAACGAAATGAATATTTAAAAATAGAGAATAATTTTTGTATTTATTTAAGTAATAAATTATTTGAACAGTTATTAAAAGTTTTGGTCATATCTTGAATTAAAAATAAAATAAATTAAGCGAAGAATTAATTGGATTAAATTAGAACTTTTTTGCCAAGAATATAATTATCATCTTTTATGACAAGTGACTGATTATCGGTATCTAAAGATTTGTTTTTCTCAAGAATTTCGGCTCAGAATAAGAGTTCTCCTCAATTATAAAATGCAATTTATTTATGACTTTTATTTAATGAAAGTTATCATTCATTTTGAAATCTGATACATAGGTATCGCATAAATCAAATCTTTATTTTGTTTCTTATTTTTGGACACAATTTACTCAGAATTACATCTAATCTTCGGACCAATTGTGACATAGATTTCTCATTATTTTATCCAAAAATCTATTGATTACTATCTGACTATAGATTAAGAAGGTATTTATAATTGAAATTGATTGCCACTTGCGAAAAAACGTTTGACTTTTAAATATTTGTCATATTTTCTACTTTTTTCTACTTTTTCTACTTTTTTATTATTTTAGTTTAAATCAAGTCTTACCTCAAAAACAGATGTTTTTATTCGAAATCGATTCCAATTAGTGTTTGATTTGAATGAAAAAAAACTATTTAAAACACAGGATATAAAAGTTGGGGCACTTCCTCACAAATATAAGTCTGGACTTCAACTGATAGTCAAATGGTTTTTGAGAAACACAACAAAAGAAATGAATAATAAAAGTCTAAAAAAGAAGAAAAACTCGAAACAAGCGAACAATGAGAAGACGGCATCCCATTGGAGTGGAGGGTATAATATTTTTGGCACCGGCTATAGATATTATCATAGGCTTAACAATCGTTTTGCAGCAAAAGAGCAAAAGTTAAAGAATTTCTTTTGTTGTATTATTTGCAATATTTTAAACAATAGGAAAGGCTATAAACGAATGGTTCAACACAATTGAAGGACACCATAACACTTGTTAGCATTTCTCTTATTTTGCTTTTGTTTTTCTCGCACTTCCCTCTTCTCTGTCTTTCGTTAAACAACTGTTTGTCAAATATTTTATTATTTTTTTCTTTTATTAAATATTATTCTTTTGATATCCTTTTGTTATATCATTTGTTCGTTAATCAATTGTTAAGCCTTTCCAAGAGAATAGCCGTTCCTTTTGTTTGGCTTTAAGTTGAAAAAAGCGTGAAATTCCTGAGCGAAAAGTGCCGACACTTGCCATTGAATTACCGGTACTTTTGAAGGGTTAGAAACTAAAGGGTTGTAAAACAAAAAGGAGTTCTTGGAATCAAATTATTTCTAAAGATTTCACTCTTTTGTTAAGTTTTGTTGAAATAAAAGTCAAAAACAAATTTAGAATTAATTAAGAATTATCTGCAAAAACACTATTTTGTTATTGACGTCAATTTCGCCTAAAAGTGTTATTAATTTATTGAGTAATAATTTTTGAGCTAAAAATCGATTCAAAGTGTTTCTGATAATAGTTTTCTAATAAAAACTTTGGATTCCAAACGAAAACAACGAAAAACTTATTTTTGTTTTTTGCGAAACAAAAGTTTTTGACGAATGCATAGAATTTGCTGACGAGTTGTCAATTGTTTTTCCAGTTCTTAAGTCAGCGAATAGTTTATAGTTTTTTTTATTCCTATCCTATCCTCAAAAGAACATAACTTCCGATATTTAGTCGACTGTTGAGAAAAGACTATTGTTTTTGAGTTTTTTTTATTTTTAAACCGTTTATTGAGTCAAACATTTTGTGGTAACTGTCGACAAATGGATGACTTATTTCACAACACAATTGTCTTTTTGTTGTTCTCTTCAAATTGTCAAGGATAATTATCCTCTTTTGAGGGGAATTCATTGATTAGGACTTACTTTTGTTTTTAAACTTTTTTTCGGATGAATTACTAAAGAAAAGGAAATTCTTATGAAAAGACAAAAGACTACACAAAGAGATAACGAGAATAAGAGTCAGTCCTTGAAATGAATACAACTCTTCATAAACCTATCATCAGTTGTATTGTCATAAAAAGAGGGAAACCAGAGATACAGAAAGGATATTAGAGATAGCCTTGAATTTTGAAGTTCAAGAAAATTTAAATTTTATTACTTTTTACTCATTGTCTCAATATTTCCGCTTTTAATCAAATTCAGAGAAAAATCACTTTAAGATTATTATTCAAATCATTTTCATTAAGATTTTGGTCTTATTTTGTATCTGACTTTAGGATTATCACCATTTTGTTTGTTAGCCTTCTTTTAAAATAAAGATTTTTGTAATAAATTGAAAAATATTTGGTTCAGACTTTTAGATCAAAAATAAAAATTCTTTACTTAACGTTAAAATATGTTTTAATTTGAACTTTTGATAAAACCTTTAATAACTTTCTCATCGATCAAATCAATTGACACAAACTTTTACTAAAAACCACTGAAACTCATATTAAACTCTAAATAATATGTAATTCATTCCCACATTCATTGAGATCTTTAAACTGACTCTCAATTGATATTAATTTCCTAAAAGTATTTTTCAAAACGAGTAATGAATTTGTCATTCAGTGCTCATTAAACTCCACTCTATTTCTGACTTTTTGCTCAAAAGTTTGAATAAAAAAAGTTTATTATCAATAGAGAAGTCTTCAGACAAATGAATAATATTTGCATTTGTTTTACATTTGAAGTCATTTATTGATCTGAAAATTGTTTTAATAATAAATCATTTGTTTTGAAGAGTTTTTCGTTTAATATTTAATTTTGTTTTTGTCGTCATTTTTGCAGAAATATTATTAAAGAGAAAATGGGATACATTTCGGGTTTAATTGTCTTCTGTTTGGCGATAATTATTGGAATAATTATTGGAATCTATATTTCAAATGAATACCAAATTAAAAATATTTCGCAATTATTTGACACGATTTTGGACTTTAACTCATCTGAAGACACAACAAATGGGAAGTCAACTTAATTATCGCCTTTCAGATGATTATTATTTTTATTTCAATACAATTAAATGTTTTAATTAAATGAGAATTACTTTATATTATTATGTATTCAAATGATTAGAGAATTGATTTTCAGTTAAAGTAATAAAAATTGAGAAAAAATGAGTTCAATATTTAGTCAATAAAATCGTACAAAAAGTAGGAGACGTAAGAATTTTCTGGTTCTTTGGGATTGACTTGAGCCAACTTTATAAACATTTCTTTACTCCTTTCGTCAGTGAATTTGTGGCTCTTTTTCAGTAATTTCGACAAATCATTGGCTGATTGGATGCGAATTGACTTCAAATTATTGACAATAAAATCAATGGTTTTGTTCTTCATTT